>BLSH010054209.1:1245006-1260911 GCA_018402905.1 Glandirana rugosa | reverse complement strand
AAGGACCTTAGTCAGGGAGGTGACCAAGAACCCGATGGTCACTCTGACAGAGCTCCAGCATTTCTCTGTGGCGAGAGGAGAACCTTCCAGAACAAGCATCTCTGCAGCAGTCCACCAATCAGGCCTGTATGGTAGTGCTGCATGATTCTGGCTAAAATGAGAACCACAATTTTTTTTTGCTTAGAATAAAGATCACGATTCTCACGGCGTAACAGCTTTCTCATTATACAAAAAAATTGGGCTGACTTTACTGTTCATTGAAGTATATTTTTTCCAAAAAAATTGCGTTTGAAAGATCACTGCCCAAATACAGTGTGACATAAAATATTGCAACAACTGCCATTTTATTCTCTAGGGTCTCTGCTAAAAATATATAGAATGTTTGGGGGTTCCAAGTAATTTTCTACCATAAAATACTGATTTTAACTTGTAAGCAATGAGTGTCAGAAAAAGGTTTAGTCTTTAAGTGGTTAAACTGACCTCATTTACAGACCGAAGTTCATTCCTTTCATCTAACAAAATGTTACAATGTTTCTTTTTATCTCCGCCTAAGCAATGTTGTGATAAACTTGGCAGGCTGCCTGGATTTTTTTTTTAGGTCAGATGTCAGAAGTGAGCAGAGAACTCTCTGCACTTGTTACATAGAATCGGGGAAATGCTGTTTTAAAATCGTGAGGAGGGTTTAACCATGATCTTGATTCTTTAATGATTAATCATGCAGCTCTGCTATATGGTAGAGTGGCCAAACAGAAGCCACTCTTTAGGAAAGGCACATGAAAGCTCGCCTGAAGTTTGCCAAAGGCACCGGAAGGACTCTCAGACCATGAGAACAAAATTCTCTGGTCTGATGAAGCAAAGATTGAATTCTTTGGCCTGAATGGCAAGCATCATGTCTGGAGGAAACCAGGCACCGCTCATCACCTGGCCAATACAATCCCTACAGTGAAGCATGGTGGTGGCAGCACCATGCTGTGTGGATCAGGGTGTCAGGAGCCCAGGGTTAAGGGGGCTACAGCCCTGAGGGTGCCCCCAAAAAGCCCCGGGGCAGTCCAATTCTATTATTAGCCCCAAGCCGCCATTAAAGAAATGTGCTGACGCAGCGGCGCCTATGATAGACATCACCACAGTGGTCCAATACCGCATCGCGGGACATGTGAAGAGGCAAGCTGGGGGACATCTGATGTAAGAGGCATGCTGCTGGGGACACCTGATGTAAGAGACACGCTGCTGGAGACACCCTGATGTAAGAGGCACACTGCTGGGGACACCTGATGTAAGAGACACACTGCTGGGGACACCTGATGTAAGAGACACACTGGGGACACCCTAATGTAAGAGGCACGCTGCTGAGGACACCCTAAAGGAAGGAGGCATGCTGCTGGGGACACCCTGATGGAAGGAGGGACTCCGCTGGGGACACCTAATGGTATCTGGTGGCAAGCAACATGGCAAGTGACACACTCGGGACTCCCACTGATTCCACATTATGGTGAGTTGATTGATTTCATTTTATATTACAATGTAATAATAGAAATAATGCGCTTCAATCATCCTGAAACCATAACAACCATGGTGCCGGAATGCTTGAAGCGCTAACACCAGGTGCTTGGAGTATCTTTATCTGCTGATTGTTAAACTTTCTGGAATGCACATATTGCTATTGTGGTGTAGGATCTGGGCCTGCTGTCCCTCCATCCCACTTTCGTTCCTTCCTTCTGTCTCCTTCCCTCTCTATCTCTTTCTTTATTCCTTCCTTTCTCCATCCCTCGTTCATCTCAGACTCGAATCACACCCCCTTTAAGACACACCCACTAGTTTAAACCACGCCCATTTTGTCGTGGCACGCTTCGCGAGCCGCGTTCCTTTGGGTTGTAGCCCCTGGGCTTTTTCCCACCTAGCAATGCCCCTGGTGGGGATGCTTTTTAGCGGCAGGAACTGGGAGACTAATCAAAATCGAGAAAAAGACGAATGTAGCAATGTACAGAGACATCCTTGATGAAAACCTGCTCCAGGGCGCTCTGGACCTCAGACTGGGGAGAAGGTACATCTTCCAAAAGGACAGCGACCCTACACACAGCCAAGATAACAGTAGCTATGGGGCAACGCTGTAAATGTCCTGCAGTGACCCAGCCAGAACCCAAACTTGAACGCGATTGAACATCTCTGAAGAGATCGGAAAATGGCTGTGCACTGACGCTCCCCATCCAACCTGATTGAGCTTGAGAGGTCCTGCAAAGAAGAATGGGAGAAACTACCCAAAAATAGGTGTGCCAAGCTTGTAGCATCATACTCAAAAAGACTTGAGGCTGTAATTGGTGCCAAAGGTGCTTCAGCAAAGTATTGAGCAAAGGCTGTGACTAATTTTGAACATGTGATTTTTTTATTTTTAATAAATTTGCAAAGATTTCAAACAAACTTCTTTCACGTTGTCATTATGGGGTATTGTTTGTAGAATTTTGAAGAAAATAATGAATTGAATGCAGTTTGGAATAAGGCTGTAGCATAACAAAATGTGCTAAAAGGGAAACACTGTGAATACTTTCCGGATACACTGTAACTGCATAGTGAAATGAGATACAGCACACTGATCAGCTTAGTGTTTTTTGTTTTTTTTTACCTGGTGATCTGGACTAAGTCTTTTATTTTTCAGCTTCCTTTAGCAGACCAGGCTGTCCAGCAAAAGTGTCAGTTAGAAGGTTGAGACAAACCATTTATCTGTTATAGAGTGCTTACAAGGGTCACTATTTATTCATTTATGTTAAATCTTTATCACAAAAGAAAAAAAGAAACAAAACATTTGCTGTAACTGCTTGTAAAGTGTTAGTTGGAGATAAACTTTATTTGTTAGTTACGGCCATCTAAATCTTCTAGTTTAAAACTAGCACCACCCCCCCCCCCCCACCCCACAATGGCATCTCTTTTCCTAGTGGGACAAGCATAAACCCCACACGTCATGATGAGCTGCGTCTGTCAGTGAACTCAGAGAAAAGGATTTTACGGTAAGTTTTAATAAAATCCCTTTTTCTCCTATAGTTCACTGACAGACGCAGCTCATCATGACGTGTGGGGATGCCCCCAAGCTGTGTCAAAAAGAGGGGTGGGTAAACGCTAACAACAGTACCCAACTGAACCTCTAAGGAGGCGCCAGACGCACCTACACTGCCTCCTGCAAAACTTTGCGGCCAAAAGCAGCATCTGAAGATGCAAATACATCAACTTTATAAAACTTAGTGAAAGTGTGAACCGAGGCCCAAGTGGCCACCTTGCACACCTGTGACACCGAAGCCTGGTGTCTAAAAGCCCAGGAAGTGCTAACAGCCCGGGTAGAATGAGCCGTGACCGGAAAAGGGGGAACCTTGCCCCGAACAGAATACGCAGGGGTCACGGTCTGTCTGATCCAACGAGAAATCGTAGCCGATGAGGCCGCCAACCCTTTGCGCGGACCCTCTGACAGCACAAACAAGGCATCAGCTTTTCGAAAAGAAGCTGTAGCAGCCAAGTACACTCGTAAGGCCCTTACTACGTCCAAAGCATGCAACTCAATCTCTTTTGGGTGCGATGGATGAGGGCACAAAGAAGGAAGAACAATATCTTCATTAATGTGAAAGGAAGAAACCACCTTCGGAAGGAATGAAGGAGAGGGTCGCAAGACCGTCTTATCCTTATGCAGGACCAGGTAGGGAGACTTGCACAATAGTGCTGCTAATTCAGACACCCTTCTGGCGGAAGTGATGGCAACTAAAAAGGCCACCTTCTGCGACAGCAGTTGTAATGAAATCTCCCTGATATTCTCATATGGCGGTTTCTGAAGTACAGAAAGCACCCAATTCAGATCCCACTGAGCCATCGGAGCCTTCACCCGAGGCGCCACATGTCGCACACCTTGAACAAAGGTACGAATCAATGAGTGCGAAGCCAAAGGTCTCTGAAAAAGAATTGCCAGAGCCGATATCTGGCCCTTGAGAGTGCTCAAAGCCAGTTGTTTGTTCAGGCCCTGCTGCAAAAAAGTCAGGACCCTGGACACGACATAAGAGCGAGGGTTATGACCCTCTGCCTCGCACCAAGCTATATAAGCCTTCCAGGTGTTGTGGTAAATCTTGCGAGAAGTACACTTGCGAGCCTTCAACAATGTAGGGATCACTGAGCCAGCGATAGCAGATTGATCTTGATAGAAGACAAATAAAAATAAAGGAAAATTAAAATAAAAAATGGTTACAAACAGGACCACAATTTCCCTAAAGGGAAGCCAGGTCAACTCCTTGCAAACTAGGCATTGAAACTGAAGAGCTATGCTATGAGGGGGTTTATGTGGGAAGAGAGGACGGCCCCCATGGGAGGGGCCAGCTGTTTCTTTATCCTGCCTAGTTAACTCCTAGTGGGACAAGCATAAACCCCACACGTCATGATGAGCTGCGTCTGTCAGTGAACGATAGGAGAAATAATAATGATGCAGCCAGCAGATATTTCCAGGTGAGGAAAACAGAGCATAGATAGAAAGTTCACAGCGCATCAATTACAGTGTTTGATACATCACAATAAAAATAAATCAAATGATAAATCCACAAAAGTTCTATAGGGGATGGAAGTGCTTGTAAGGTAATCCTGTGCAGTCCTCCACCAGAGACACCCAAAACCACTGCCTCTTACTGAAACCCACCGGCCCCTTATTACGGAGGGTCAGTGTTCGCTTCCAATAAGTCACTGGGATAACCCCCAAGCAACTGCAGCGGCTCCAAAGATGTCAATAAGCAATCCTCAGTAAACCACAAAGAGTTAAAATCAATGTATCCAGCTTCCAAAGCTATATGATCTCTTTCCAGCATCTAAAATGGCAGCCGCGTCCCCTGTTCCTGGTATGCTGTCTCATGCGCCGTCAGGCTCCACCCAACGCATTTCGTCATTGAGATAACATAATACACATGCCCACCTTTTTCATCCATCTGGTAAGGAGATTGTAGTGCCACTGTGGTGCAGCGTGCTTTCATCCTTTGCACTGAAGTTGGTGTGGGCTCCTCCTGTCCTCTTTCCTATGAAAAGACTGTGCCGATAGATATATATATATATTATATATATATATATATATAGCACCGCATGGGGAATTTTCTAAAAATTACACAATGCTGTCAAGATAACTTCTTTAAGAAATGTGTGCAGTTCCTTTAATAAGAAAACGGCAGGAGGTAGTTCTTTTGACAGACTTACAGCTCTTATAACGCACTACACATCTAAAAGGTATGCAAAGGATGTTGTATTTCTGAAATTACCAAAGAAATCTAAAGCCCTCATGCTCACAGGTTAAAAATTTTATCAGAACTGTCAGGCAGAAAAAAATGCCTCTAAATACACGCATTTATGCGTTTATGGCGTTGGGTAAATGCATTCAAGTAGCTAGAATATTAACCTATTCTGGCCACTGTAATACACTGACGTGCATGTGTGTGTATATTTTGCTCATAAGCTCCTCTCATAATGCAGCTTTGGTGTGTTCTACCTTACAGCTCAGTTTTGCCTGCCTCGAATCCCACCCACCCACCTCACAGCGCTTGACTGCATTGAGCGGTGTTTAATGTGGCTGGATCTAGGCAGTGATGCGCCTGTCCTGCCTCCATTAATGCTGTGCCGGCCTGGCAAGTTCCTCCTCCCATCCCACAGAGCACACAGACTGGGCAGAGGATGTGCAGGAGAAATCTTTGTAGCTGAGATCAGATTGCCTTGCAGACAGGCTCCATCTGCACAGTATTTAGCTGCCTGCTATGTTGCTGTTCTGATCTGTGAAAGCCCCAGATCAGAATAGGAGCACAGCTGCACTGTACAGGTGGAGGCTGTGTCTGTAAGAGATCTGATCCAAGCTATAAGTTGTGTGGGGACGAGGAACTCTGCTGAGTACTCTTAGCAGTGACCTTTGGCATCTGCCCTGCTGACTCCTATCCTCCACCCTGTTGACCTCATCATCTGCCCTACTAGCCCATCTTCTCCATTCAGCTGAACCCTGCACACTGCCCTGCTGACAATTCTCCTATGCCCTGCTGACCCCTCTTCTCCATCCTGCTGATCCTTGCCCCATGCCCTGCTGACCCCTGTACACTGCCCCGTTGACCCCATCATCTGCCCTGCTGGTTGATCCCTGTACACCCTGCTGGCCCCTGTCCTATGCCGGGCTAACCCCCTGTACATTGCCCTGCTGACCTTCCATTCTCTGCCCTGCTTATTCCTGTCCTCCACCCTGTTGACTCCATCATCTGCCCTGCTGGCTCCTGTCCTCTGTCCTGCTGACCCTTGTCCTATGCCATGCGGATCCCTGTACACTGTCCTGCTGACTCCTCTACACTGCCTTGTTGGCCACAGTGGGGTGATCTGAGGTGTGAAGGTGCAGGAATAGAGACAGATCTGAGCTGTGAAGGTGCAGGAATTGAGAATGATTGGATGTGTGAAGGTGCAGGAGCTGGGGTGATCTGAGGCCTGATGGTGCAGGATTTGGGGTGCTCTGAGGTGAGAAGGTGCAAGAATTGAGCTGATCTGAATTGCAAAGGTGCAGGAATTGGGCTGATCTGATTTGTGAAGGTGCAGAAATCGGGCCTCATCTGAAATGTGAAAATGCAAAAATTGGGGCTGATCTGAGGTGTGATGGTGCAGGAATTTGGGTTATCTGAGGTTTGAAGGTGCAGGAATTGGGGTGATCTGAGATGTGAAGGTGCAGGAATTGGGGTGATCTGAGGCGTGAAGGTGCAGGAATTGGGGTGATCTGAGGCGTGAAGGTGCAGGAATTGGGGTGATCTGAGGCGTGAAGGTGCAGGAATTAGGGTAACCTTAGGCGTGAAGGTGCAGGAATTAGGGTAACCTTAGGCGTGAAGGTGCAGGAATTGGGGTGGTCTGAGGCGTGCAGGTGCAGGAATTCGGGTAACCTTAGGCGTGAAGATGCAGGAATTCGGGTAACCTTAGGTGTGAAGGTGCAGGAATTGGGGTGATCTGAGGTGTGAAGGTGCAGGAACTGGGGTGATCTGAGGTGTGAAGGTACAGGAATTGGGGTAATCTGAGGTGTGAGGGTGCAGGAACTGGGGTGATCTGAGGTGTGAGGGTGCAGGAACTGGGGAAAGTCTAAAGGGTGAAGGTGCAGAAATTGGGGACCATTCTCAACTAACATTTTAATTCCAGCTGTATAACTGAACTGAATATGTCAGCCGGGTAAGGGTACCAGTTACCTTTTACTTTACCACTTACCATTGATTTCTGAACTCTCAATGATCATTTTTTATTATCTATATCATTTACATTATAAAAACGTATTATTGTGATTTTTTTTATGTATCTGGCACTCTCAATTTCTTTGAAAATATTTTTCGACTCAAAAGGTTGCCTGCCCCTGTTTTATAACATGATGTTATGTTGCCATTTAACTGCAAAAGCAGCAGATGTGCATTACCTTGCACCTGGGCTGTTGCTTCCAGACTGATTTTGCAGAAGTAATTTCTTCTTCTCTTTGTCTAGTTCTGCTAAAATAGCAACTCTGTTTTTGTTCGGAAAACCTGAAGAACAAACACAAATTCATGGAATGGGCAGGCAATTAAACTTCCTAGAAATTATCTTAGTTTGTTAAATGAAAAAAGAACCGGCGTAATTTGTATTCAAGACAAGATAAAGAACCAATTTAACATTTACAGCTATCGGGTTTAGAAGAGAATGTTACTTTATTAAAGATTCAAAGGGCTATAGAAATAAAAATGATTGACAAACCTGACTACAGTTATACAAAAATTAAATCTATGACAAAGCAATGACATTTATTCTGAACTACTAAATACCTTTGGTAAATTGTGCATCAGTAGAATGGCAAATGCTGCAGTCATTATCACGACTGACCTACATGAGCAGTGCAGCAAAGCTGGGAAGAAAATATGTAATCAAGGCAGGTTGCAAAGAGCACTCATGGAAAAGTTAGATAGAGGCTATTATACTTTTACATGTTATAACACCAGAAAAAGTGTATGTATAGGTAATATTTTGTATTCTAGGTTTGGATAAAGTAAAGAATAGTTAGACCCTCGGTCAGGATTTTTTTTTTTGCTGTATCCTTGCTGGAGAGATTAACAGATTAACCCTCTCTATTTGTCCTGGTGACCATTATCCAAGAGGCCGATTTACTAAAGAAGTTGAGAATCTTTTCTGAAAAAAAATGGTGGAAATATTCACTTCATTTATGCAATCATTCGAAAGGCATCTACCCATGGATATTTAAGGTGAGAAGGAATTTGAATTTTCACATGACTGGATAATTGAAGCGCTTATTCGGGTTTTCTTTTCTGCAAATATTTTCAACTTCTTTAATAAATCAGCTGATGGGAAATATTACAGTTGCCATGAGAACAAGAAGCAAAAGTAAAGCATCAATTGGAGACAGAAGTTTCGGTGACTATTGTCTAAGGCACATGTGTCAAAAACAAGACCCTCGGGCGAATTCAGCTCGCCAGCCCATTTCACGTGGCTGTCGCGCCTAGGGCTTTTTTTCAGCTGGAACATGGCAGAACTCCATTCCGCCACCTCCGGCTATTGCCCTCTACTCCCCGTTCACCACTGTCAATTGTAAACACAGAAACTTTCTGTATGTACAAGGAGAGCTCTGCACTCATTCATGGCAGAGCATGATGGGGACAGGTGCTGAAAAATGAACTTCCTGCAAGTGAGAGCGACAGAGCCACCTACACTGTCGGGAGGCACTAGAGCTGGGCCAGGTAGGTGTGATGCAAGGAAGCTTTTTTGAGGGGAGATGTGTGCAGAGGTGGGCAATGGGGGAGAGTGGTGCAGAGGTCAGAGCCATAGAGGGGTGGAAGTGAGTTGTGGACAGCTTGTGAAGGAGCTGAACCCTTTAATCTGTGCATAGCACAGCCCTGCACTATCTAGCTCACACTTCAACCCTGCACTTTGTACACAGCGCACTCCTGAACTCTGCATGTAGTGCACCCCTAAACCCTTCACTCTATATGTAGTGCATTGTTCAACCCTACACTGTGTACACAACACATCCCTGAACTTTGCACACCACGTACTCCTAAACCCTTCCCTCTGTACATAGCACACCCCTAAACACTTCACTCTGTACATAGCACACCCCTAAACCATGCACTCTGCACGTAGCATATTTCCGAACTCTGCATACATAGGCCATTTGAGGGCAACCATAATGCTCATGCAGCCCGCAATGAAATTGACTGACACACTTGGTCTAAGGGCTCGTTCATACATGTGTTGAATATGAAAAATTAAAGTGGTTGTATCCCCTAATTTTTGATTTTTACCTACAGGTAAGCCTATAATAAGGCTTACCTGTAGGTAAAATGAATATCTCCTAAACCTGCATGTTTAGGAGATATTCGCCCTGCATGTAGCCACTGACATCACGGCAAAGGCCTGACGCATAACACCGGACCTTGCCGAAGACAGGCTCCAGCACGCATTCGCGGGAGTGATGGCTCGTGGCTCCAGCCACTCATAGCGCTGGAGCCGCGAACCCGGAAGGATCCCGAGGGAAAATGTCAGCTCCCTCTGGGCAGCCCTGTGGGAGCTTCGTTCTGAGGTAACTATTTCATAATGAGCTAGTATGCGGTGCATACCAGCTCATTATGCCTTTGCCTTACAGGTGTTTTTATTTTTATTTATTTTTTGGGGGATACAACCGCTTTAAGCAAAGCTCATAAACACACATATAGCATTCTGATGCATTTTTGAAGTGTTGAAAAAGCATCAAGAAAGCTTGTCAAACATTCATGTAAGTGTTGTTTTTCTAGGGATAAATGCTTAAAGGGGAAGTGATATAGAGGAAATGATCTGCTTTGAGGTGTATTTGTTTGTGGAGTGATAGCAGGCATTTTTGTGATTTCTCTGTAAGGTGGAGTCTTGTACTTTGATCTCTTTGACACTTGTCTTAGCTCAGGGTGATCATGGAAAGATTGTCATGCTCACTAGGTAGGACCCAAAATTGCCGACCAAAATCAGTGTTTGGATTCCCTTTGCCCTTTACACCCAGAAGTGTTCATCTTCCTTTCAAGCTATCCCACAAACACATACAATGTGCAGATCACCCCTAGAAGTCAGAGGACTGACCAGTCTCTAACAGCTAAATTGGGAAAGAGTAGATGTCACAATTATGAGGAGCAAGTGGACAAGCCCAGATATTCAGGGCTCCACCATGCCCGCACGTGCCAGCAAAGGTGACAATAGGGAAAAATTGTGAAGTATGCAATATCAGAGTTGCTAGATGACAGAAAGGTACAACGTGTGGGGTGTTGTGGTTCATTGTCAAGGGTGCTTGGTGGCAGGGGGATGCAATGTCAGGGTGTAAATGCCAGGGGTACTGGGTTCTTCATGGATCCAAATGAAAAAGCTATCTACTTGTAAGCCTGCAGGGATTCTTCTCCAACTGACTGCTGCCCAATATGGTGTAGGCTCCTGGACCGTATTGCCCACTACAAGGGGACTTTAGCTAGAATGGCAAAGGAGGTCATTAGGATTAGGTTATTTGACAGAATATTTGGCCGTTAGGCCTCTTTTAGACCTATGCATTGTAGTAAAGTGCATTTTATCGCAACAGTAACATAAGGTATTCTGTGTGGTACATCATGTATTTCATAGCTTTCTAGGTGTTTCTTTGGAGCGTCTACAGGCAGCTTGAATTGTTCAGAATAACTTGCTGAACAATACACTAAACTATAATGTTTGAATTAGGAGGAATAATTCCTTCTATCATGTGTTAAAAGACAGAATGGGGATATTGTGGAGAGTTATCCTGAAGGAAAATTTCCTGAACAGTATTGAAAAAGGAGCCTGGACATTGTGACTGGGTACTAGCCATGTGCCTAAATAAATTTGTTAGGGTTTGGGTGATAAATGGATGAACTCAATCATGACTGAATCAATAGAAACCTGCCACAGCATGCATTATCAATTTTCCACTTACAGGCGGTCCCTGAGTTACAAACAAGATAGGGACTGTAAGTTTGTTCTTAAGTTGAATTTGTTTGTAAGTGGGAACAGGTACATTTTTTAAGTGTAGCTTCAGCCAAAAAAACAAAGCTTTTTGGATAGCATAGGGAAGGGGTAACACCCCAGTAATGTTTGTTTTGCTGTCTATGTTTCTGTTCAGTCACCCCACTTCCTGTCCCAATGATAATTGGATTTTGAACATTTTGGGTTGTTGTGGAAACAAACCTTGGTGATAAAGCATCAGAGGAGACCCCTTTTTCTCATGATAACTCTTACAGGAGTGAATTTCCCTTCCTATGGGGAGATTCCCTCTCACTTCCCGTTGTCTCCCTCTGTTTGTAAGTAGGAGTCGTTTGTAAGGCGGATGTTTGTAACTAGGGGACCGCCTGTATTGATACTTAAATGGCTTTGAGATTAGGATGTGTCCAATCAGTCTATATCGGGAATTTTTACTGCTTAAAGAGGATCTTCATCCTTATCTTAAAAATGACAAAAAAGGCACCTTTACGGCCCTTTCACACGGGCTTTCCGTGTATGGGTCTATTTTTGCTCAGCCAACAGATGACAGATCCGTCTCCACTCACTGAGCGGAGATGGAACTGTCAGAGCGCCACTCTCCTCTATGGAGATCGGATGAAAACGGACCGCCTGTCTGTTTTCATCTGATCCAATTCTACAGATAGATGGAAAATGGGCCCTTAGAAATGTTTAGTAATGGCAATCCACAAACCACCAAGGCCATTATCACGAAGGCCCCTTTCACACTAGAAGACCAATCGGGACGGCCTGTAAGTTTTTCAGGCAGACACGACCAGACCCTCCAGTCTCCTCTATGAAGCGGTGGGTGTCAACAGATATGTGTCCACTGACTCCTGCCGACATCCGATCCACTAAAAACTTGAGGATCAGATCAGATGGCATTTGGGTGTAAATGGACAGATGGTCCTTTTACATCCGACCACCCATAGAGGAGAGCAGACCAGCCAATCGCCTGCGCAGCACAATGAGCGTACAGATTCCCCTCTGAGCAGGCGGACTCCAACTGAGCCTGCCCCGTGTGGAAGGGGCCTTAGAGCAGATGAATCAATCTCTTGTTACTTTCTGGAACTCTGATTCTGCCCTTTAGTGAAAGAAAGGAAAGGTTCACTTTAACTAAGCTATATAAAAAGCTATTTTTTTCAGTAAGCAGAATGAATAAAAAATAAAGTCATTAGACACTCTGCACTTAACACAAGAGATACTCTTTTTTTTTACTTTGATATTATACAGATATATAAAAACCCATGTTGTTGAACCAGTGTGCTAATGGACGTAAAACGAGAAGCCTGTGCTCTCTTAATAGCAGTATATTTGTAGCTGAGTGCCGCACAAGTAGATTTAATAGAAACAGAAGAATGTTAATGATATAACATGTCTCTTGTATCAAATTACTCATACTGTTGACATTTTGCTTAAATAAGTTTACAGAAATGGTTGGGAAAAAAAGCACATAATGCACCTATAAAAACCGTCATGCAATAGTAATATCACAAGATGTACTCTAGCTATTTCAGGAAATGTTAAGAGATCCATCTCTGAAAACCACAAAAAGACCATACATATTCAACTGGCAGGTCAAAGTGGCAGGGCAGCAGAAGTGAGGAATGGTAGATACTACCAAACCGGGCAAATGCATCTAATAAATACTCTATTCTTCCAATAAAGCGAAAGTCACTCGGGTATTATCGATTCGTCAAGCGTAAAGTGATTTAAAGTCAAGCCTGTGAGAGAGCAGAGATAGGAGAGAAGTCCTGCAGATGAGCACAGCTCTGGATCGATACAGGACTTAGGTAAGTACAAAAGGGATTGAGGGGGTGACAGGCACTGAAAGGTTTTGTACCCTAGTGCACAGAACGCATTAACCCCTCAATGCTGACGTAACACATATATAATAACACATAACATATATATCTATTAGTACAGGGCCTGGGGCTCTCGGTCAGACCCCAGCCTCTGTGCTGGGAGGGCGGTCCCTTTACAAAAGGGAGATACGCATATATGCTGCCCCACGGAAAAAAAGCCTAGTGCAGTGGGGCCAAATATGTGCATATCTCACTTTATGTTGGGAGCCTGGGGCACTGCTGCTAACGATCGGGATCAAGAACTCCCGGACCATCTGATCAATGTGGTAGCCTCCGATTGGCTACCACAGTGATCCGTCACTGTGAAACCCGCCCCTGTGTTTCTCTCTCTCTCTGTGAATGGAGAGGAAAGATACAATGTATCTTGCACTATCCTTGCAGAGAGAGAAAAAAAAAAAAAGTGTGTAAAAAGATAAAATAAATAATAAAATAAAAAATGCCTAGATCAAGGTTTGATCTAGGTCAGTGCCAGGGTAAGGCTGGGTTCACACTGTCTTTGCATGCGGCTCCCAGCAGGGGTCCCCGTTCACGGTTTCAGGTCCGATTTCAGCCTGAATTTTTGGCTGAATTCAGACCTGAAACGGACCAAAAGACGCACAGGACTCCTGTGCAAATTCACACCGGAGCTGATGCGCAGATATGTGAACCGCCTCCATAGAGAGCTGATCAAAATCACCTGCTATTGCTAATTGGATGCAGCGAACCCGCATCCAATTCCCAATAGTGTGAGCCCAGCCGTAGTGCTCAGGTCAAGTTTGGGTCAAAAGTTGAGGTCAGTGTATTTTAGGCAGTAATTTTTATAAATTAGCATCATTGTCAGAGTGTTTTAGGTAGGACGGAAAAAAAAAAAAAAAAAAAGCAAAATGTGTACTATTGTTTCTGGGTTGTACTATGTGTACAAACAACAACTAACATACACATATGTGGTATCTCTGCGATTGTCAGCAGCAGGAGAACTTATTTTGGGATGTTCTTTGGTGGTAGGTTAGGGTACTAACAAGACATATACAGCTAAATTCATTTTTTTTTTTTCTTTTTACTATTTTGGGCCAGGGTTCCTTTGATAATAATAATAAAAAAGAAGGAGATAGCCATAAACATTTACTACCAAATGAAAGCCCAATTTGCCCTGAAAAAAACATAGGTAAAAGAAAAACAACGTTGTGATGATATGTACAGTTTTACTAACACATCAAAGTTGCAAAATTGTGCTTAAGCATTAAGATTTGTTTTACCCCCAGGTGTAAAGGGGTTAAGGTAAAAAAAAAAAACCTAATGACTTTAGAACCACTTTAACCACTTAAAGGCTGCCTGCCGCAGATGTACTGCGGCAAGGCGGCTCTATTGCGTGCAGCACTTTGCGTAATAGTTACAGCAGGCGCGTGCACGCGGCGCGGCTGTGATGTTCACTGCCCACCCTCGATCGCTACACAGAGAGGAAGAATGGGGATCTGCCTATGTAACAAGGTGGATCTCGGTTCTCACAGGGAAGTAGAGAGAGATCTGCTGTTCCTAGCGATCAGGAATAGCGATTTCTCTGTACTCCCAATCAGTACAGTCCCTCTACAGTTGGAAAGCACCCCCCTAGAGAACACTTGCCCTTTGATCGTCCCTGGTGTTAACCCCTTGCCTGCTAGGTACTATAGAAGTTTATGGGAGAGTCAAGTTGGGGGAAAAAAAAAAAAGTCAGAATGTCTCAGATGTAAAGATGGGTAGAGTTTCACCAGCCTGAAAAACTGCATCCAAAAATGTCAGGAAAATGTTGCACAATGTAAAATTACAAATTCTTTAACCACTTCAGCCCCGGAAGGATTTCCAGCTTTAGGACCAGAGCACTTTTTTCAATTTGGCACTGCGCTGCTTTAACTGGTAATTGCGCGGTCATGCAATGCAGTACCCAAACGAAATTTGCGTCCTTTTTTTCCCACAAATAGAGCTTTCTTTTGGTGGTATTTGTTCACCGCTGCACTTATTATTTTTTGCGATATAAACAAAAAAAGAACGGAAATTTTGAAAAAAAAATATATTTTCAACTTTATGTTATTACAAAAATACAATAAACTAAATTTTAGTCATAAATGTTTGCCAAAATGCATTCAGCCACATGTCTCAGGTAAAAAAAAAGTCAATTGGCGTATATTTATTGGTTTGCGCAAAAGTTATAGCGTCTACAAATTAGGGTACATTTTCTGGAATTTCCGCAGCTTTTATTTTATGACTGCCTATCTCATTTCTTGAGGTGCTAAAATGGAAGGGCAGTACAAACCCCCCCCAAATGACCCCATTTTGGAAAGTAGACACCCCAAGGAATTTACTTAGAGGCATGTTGAGCACAGTGAATATTTTATTTTTTTGTCATAAGTGATTGAAAAATGACCAAAAAAATAAAAAATTTACACAAAGTTGTTACTGAAATGATATATTTCTCACACATGGCATGGGTATGTGTGGAATTACACCCCAAAATACATTCTGCTGCTTCTCCTGAGTATGGAGATACCCCATGTGTGAGACTTTTTGGAAGCCTCTCCGCGTACGGGACCCCAAAAACCAATCACCGCCTTCAGGATTTCTTAGGGCAATAATTTATGCCTTCACCCCACGCTACCTATCTCAGTTGCGGAGGCCATGAAATGCCCAGATAGCAAAAAAAAAAAAACAAATTACCCCATTTTGGAAAGTAGACACCCCAAGGAATTTGCTGAGAGGCATGTTGAGTCCATGGAATATTTTATTTGAACCCCACAGATGAAAGGTTTTACCCCATTAAACAAAAAAAAAAAAACGATAGACCCGTAAAGTACCGGAGGCGTTGACTCTATCCATCGCACCCCACTTCCGTATTTAATAACGGGATTCTTTAGGACTTCCGCCACTAACCAAAAACCCCAGGGCATGCGCCTCTCCGAAGGTTTTTCAGAGTGTGTACCCCATAGAGGTATGAGTCCTCTTCGTCGTCTTACATAAAACCCCACATTAAGGTGTGTATGGGTACGGTACACACTCTTTATATAGTAAAGTCATTGTTGA
>BLSH010054209.1:1198340-1208984 GCA_018402905.1 Glandirana rugosa | reverse complement strand
TGCGGCTGCATTGATGGGCACTGGTGCGGCTGCATTGATGGGCACTGGTGCGGCTGCATTGATGGGCACTGGTGCGGCTGCATTGATGGGCACTGATGAGACTGCATTGGTGGGCACTGATGAGCTGCATTGATGCATTATTTTTGTTAAACATCCTTTGTTGCTATTAACATTAAATTATGTTACCACATTGTATCATATTTGTCTTGCTTCATAACATCAATATCCATTTTAAAACCAGGTGGGCATGGATGGTGAGCTGATTCGGTGGTTCACTGGGCCGCTTGACTGGACTTGCCCCCCAGGCCTAAGGCTGCCAGCCCTCCCCTGGGGTCAGTAGTCTGGTGTAGGTGAGGGCGGGGGGTCAGTCTGAGGTAGATGGGGGTGGGGGGTCAGTCTGAAGTCGATGGGGGTGGGGGGTCAGTCTGAAGTAGATGGGGGTGGGGGGTGAGTCTGAGATAGATGGGGGTGGGGGGGTCAGTAGTCTGGTGCAGATGGGGGGGATCAGTAGTCTGGTGTAGATGGGGGTGGGGGGGTTAGTCTTGAGTGGACGGGGTGGAGGGTCAATCTGGTGCAGATGGGGAGGGGGTCAGTAGTCTGGCGTAGATGGAGGTTGGGGGTCAGACTCGACATGGATGCAGACACACCTGTGTGTCCCCTGTGCAGGTAACCACGGCCCCCCATGGGCCTGGACTTTAGCATACCTCTGTGAGCAAGGCCTAAGGCTCCCTACACACAGGACAGATGTTTTTACAGCAACTCATCTTCCTGGAAGAAAAGAAAAAGGAGTATAATCTGTATAGAGCATGAATTTACTCCGTATAGATGTGTAGACATCCATGTGAGTATTAATCTTTCCAATTCCTCCACCTCCCATTAGGCTATTTTGTATGAAAATCTTCAATTAACATTATAGTTGATATTCTTGGTGACTTTTCTTGCATTTGTTTTCAAGGGGGTTGTGGTTTATGTGTGTACATGTGTATGAGTATTCAAGAGTACGCATGGAAAATACTGACCAGGAATTGTTTTGTTTTTTTATTTTTTTTTTACAGATCTGAATGCAGTGCTAGGAGCTGGAGATCTGCACAGAAAAGGACACACAGGCTGACTCCTTTGCCTGCTCTGCAGAAGATTGGACTGCAGGGGAGGCAGAGAATAAAACGGGGGCACTGTGAGAAAAAAGGGAAGGGGGGCATGACAGCAAGGGGCACTGTGATGGGGGAGTTGTGATTGCTAGGGGCACTGTGATATAAAGGGCACTGCACTGTAAAGGGGCATGTAATCATTACAGTACAGTCCCCTTTATATCACAGTACCCCTTTACATTACAGTGCGGAGGACAGACTCCGCACTATCCTGTCACCAGTGATCCCCGCAAACACCCGACCAACCCCCCCTTGCTCCCTGGAAAAATTGGCTGCTCAATCTAAAATGCCCAGGCCTAATTTTTGTCCCTGTCCGGGCATGCACACACCGCACAAGCTTTGGTCTGAAATGGCCAGCAGCGCTGTAACAAAGCCCCACCTCCGTCTTTCTGATAGGAATCATTCTAGGAACACTGATCCAATGCAGTGAAATTGAATCAGTGTGATGTGTATCATAGGAGCTGCAAGCCAGTCTAGGAGGTGGGACTTTGTTACAGTGGCCGCCGGGGCGATTCAAATCCAAGCTCTGTGACAGTAGGAGACTGTCGCCGCTCTGTGTGATCCAGGGGCACCGGCAGGCTGCATTTGGTGGGCACAGGTAGGCTGCAATTGGTGGGCACTGGTAGGCTGCAATTGGTGGGCACTGGTAGGCTGCAATTGGTGGGCACTGATAAGCTGCTTTTGATGGGGAGTGATAAGCTGCATTTGGTGGGCACTGGCAGGTTGCAATTGGTGGGCACTGGCAGGCTGCAATTGGTGGGCACTGATAAGCTGCATTTGGTGGGCACTGGTAGGCTGCATTTGGTGGGCACTGGTAGGCTGCAATTGGTGGGCACTGGTAGGCTGCAATTGGTGGGCCATGATAAGGCTGCATTTGGTGGGCCATGATAAGGCTGCATTTGGTGGGCCATGATAAGGCTGCATTTGGTGGGTCATGATAAGGCTGCATTTGGTGGCCACTGATAAGGCTGCATTTGGTGGCCACTGATAAGGCTGCATTTGGTGGGCACTGGTAGGCTGCAATTGGTGGGCATTGATAAGCTGCATTTAGTGGGCACTGGTAGGCTGCATTTAATGCATTAATTTCTTGTACCATTTCCGCAGTCTCTGAACATTTCTTGTATCATTTCTGTAGTCTCTGATCATTTCTTGTATCTTTTCCATAGTCTCTGACCAGCTCTTGTATAATTTCTGCAGCCTCTGATCATCTCTTGTATCATGTCTGCAATTTCTGACCATCTCCTGTATAATGTTTGCAGTCTCTGACCTTCTCCTGTATCATCTTTTTTGTCTTTGACCATCTCCTGTATCCTGTTTGCAGTCTCTGACCATCTCCTGTATCATGTTTGCTGTCTCTGACCATCTCCTGTATCATGTTTGCAGTCTCTGACCATCTCCTGTATCATGTCTGCAGTCTGACCATTTCTTTTATCATGTCTGCAGTCTGACCATCTCTTGTATCATGTTTGCAGTCTCTGACTATCTCTTGTATCATGTCTGCAGTCTCTGACCATCTCTTGTATCATGTCCTCAGTATGTCTGGAGGCTCCTTCTAACAGACACTCTAACAGTGGCCCTCTCTGTGTCCATTAGAGAGGGCCCCCTTTATGTCCCATTAGAGTACTCTGCTTCTCTTCCAGTATTTTGTTTATTGTTAAGAGATCATGGGAGGATCCCATTGTAATGAGGACTCCTTAAGGGAGCATCTCTGTGTTTGTCATTGCTATAGAAACATTTGTAAAGGGGAGGAGTTAGTAAGATGACCATGCCCACATGGGGGCGCCAGAAATATTTCTGCTCCCAGGCATCTGTGACCCTAGGATCGGCCCTGGCGTGTGTGTATGTGTGTGTGTGGGGGGGGCGGAGTGCAGCTTGGCATCTTTGCCTTGGGCACTGGATGGCCTTGTCCCAGCACTGGTGCCAGATGGCATTGATATGTAAATTGTGGGGCATATTCATATGTATATCAACAACAAACATGCCCTGCCTGCCACTATCACAGAGCCTGCCATCTGTCTGTACTGCAAAGGTGAGCAGATGGGGGAAGGGGGATGTCTAGAGGTAACAGAGAAAGGATTACAGTTTGGAGTGTTAGCTCTCTATTTTCAGTGTATATAAAATCATAAGAAATGGCAGTGTTTCATTTTTAAAATAATGATTGTGCTGAGGTTTTTATATGTCCCTGAGACTCTGGCTTGCAGGATGGCAATTTCAGTATATTTTATATACTGAGGACAAGAAGTACTTTGTTTTGTTTATATAGTATAGTATTCAGACTCAATTGGGAGATATATAACCTAAAACTGGCTAGATCATACTTTATCTGTAGAGGCAGCCAAAAGGCATAGGTGAGCGGCCAGGTTGCCACTTAGAGGTGTAGCTACTCGGGGATTAAACCCGAGGGAGAAAAGGAAGGAAGGCCCAAACAGGAATGTCCGAAATATAAACGCGGTCTATATAAATAAGTTTAGCTCAAGCGCGCCACAGGCAGGTTCCCATCATCCATAAGGGTCTAAAGAGAGGGGAAAGAGGGGCCGGACAAGGGCCAGGCTGCAAGCCAACTAGGAGTGCTGAATATGCAGCATAATAGTCACACAATGGTGCCTGGTTCAGAGCGGGGGGACTGCCATTCTGTGACTATTATGCTGCAGTGGAGCCTAGTGATGTCACCACGCTATCAGGAAGTGGATGAGATCTCTACCTTAAAGGGGATAAACACCCTGATGGCATATTAGGGATTTTTAAGGTTGCGCACTGCTGGATTAGTGCACTTTGCTTGTGAGTGGTATTTTAATTGTTTTTTAATAAAAGAGCCATTTGGTTTTTAATGATAAAACATTATGTGGAGCTTTTATTGCATTTAAGCAGATAAACTAGTGAACAAATCACCTGTAAAGTTCAGTCCATATTGGGATAAATAGGTTGTGGTGATCAGGTGGAAAGGGCCCTTCCTGAGGAGGTGGATGAGACCCCTTAAAGGGTAACGCGCATGGTGACCTATTTTCTTTATAACAAGTGAACATATTGAGGTGTGCGCAGTGTGAAATTGGTGGTGACACTAACTAGGGAGTTTATGCATCAAGGAGTGAAAGAAGGAATAATGCATTACTCAAGTTCGGAGGAATTGTTGTAATTGCTGCATATACATAAGTGCAATGTACAGTATTAGTGGTGGTGGGACTTTTTTCACTTTATAGGAGAAGGAATATAAGAAAACTTAATATACAAGAACACATACAGTATAAAAGGACATGTTATATTGGACTGGTTTGGAGCACTATTTAGTTTACCATTGTTGATACAAACATGTTAAACTGTACTGTTTGTTAGTACTTTTATTTATTGGTTGCGTGACACTAATTTGGTATATTGCATATAATTGGATGCGGGAATACACGTGTTATTGTGAGTGGCAACACAAAAGTATATTCATTCGTTTTTGGATTTTTTTTTTTTTTTTTGGTAACACTTCGTGGGGTTGCGCACAGTAGATATTTGTTAATTGTTGTTCATTTATATGCAGCACTATCAGAATCAATGGGGCAATAGACACAACTGCATCTACAAACAAAAAAAATGTTCAGTGTTTAGCACTGTACAAAAAAGCAGGACACAGCTGCTTCCAGGGCCATACATGACTACAGATTTTACATATTTGCACATATAAATGTATATAAACACAGATGTGTAAATTCATTTGAAGAATTGTACGTTTCTGAACACTGTATGCGTCTGCCTTAAGCTGGCCATACATAAATCTAAAATGGCTGAATTTTGATTTATGTATGGTCGAACATATTGTTCATAAGAAGTTGATCTATTCATTAGGGATGGTTTTCTAAAACTGGAGAGTGCAAAATCTGGTGAAGCTCTGCATAGAAACCAATCAGCTTCCAGTTCTTTTTTGTCAAAGCTTAAAGTGATTGTAAAGTCTTGTTTTTTTTTTTATTTAAAAATAATAAACATGTTATACTTACCTGCTCTGTGCAGTGGTTTTGCACAGAGCAGCCCGGATCCTCCTCTTCTTGGGTCCCTCTTCGGTGTTCCTGGCAACTCCCTCCTGCTGGGTGCCCCCACAGCAAGCAGCTTTCTATGGGGACACCCAAGCAGAGCCGCTGCTCTGTGTCCATTCAGACATGGATCTGCGGTTCGGTCCCATCCCCTCTCTCCTAATTGGCTCATTGACTTTGATTGACAGCAGCGGGAGCCAATGTCGCCACTCTACCGTCTCAGCCAATGAGGAGGGAGAGCCTGGGCAGCCGAGACACTCGTGCAACATGGATTGAGATGGGCTCAGGTAACTATTAGGGGGGCTGAGGGGGGCTGCTGCACACATAAGGTTTTTCCTCTTCGTGCATAGAATGCATGAAGATAAAAAACCTTCTGACTTTACATCCACTTTAATTGAACAAGCTGAAGTTAAAAGCTGAATGTCTGCCATGCACAACTGCTCCACATGTTGCACTCTCCAGTTTTAGTAAATCAAACACCTTTTGGTATATTTTTGCTTGACCAGAGCATACAGCCATCAGCTGCAGTACTGATCAGAGTATTCTGATGGCTGTCACCGCAAGGACACACAGAAAGCAATTGCTTCCTGTGTGTCACATTCACACTGCAACACAGCCTGCTGTGATAAAATGCAGACATTTTGCATTTTATCACAGCACTTTACAGAATCACATGGCACTGTACAGCAGTGCAGCGCACCTTGCTGCTGTACAATGCCACGAATGAAGTGTACACTTCAAATACATCCACAGAAAGGATTGTTTATAAAAATATATATATACACTTGCAATCAGAAATATTCAACCCCCTCACCTCAATAGACAATACAGTGATGTTGATGAAAGAAAATGAAAATAAATGAAAAAAAAAAACTCGTGAAATAACAAACAATATTTATTGATACATATTTGAGTTATTTTGTCAACAGAAGGCATCACGTTCTTCTTCAAAATGACCTGGTATTTCTGGGAATCCATGATGCCAGGTACACAATCAAGATTGCCAGTTCCTGCCGCAGAAAAACAGCCCCACATCATTATTGATCCACCTCCGTGCTTGACAGTGGGGACGGTATTCTTCTGGTCATAAGCCTGACCTTTTGCACGCCAGACATACCGCTGGTCCATATGTCCAAAAAGTTCCAGTTTGGTTTCATCAGTCCATAGAACTGTCTCCCAGAACTCTGTAGTTTCGTCCAAATTCTTCCTGGCATATTCTAGTCGACTCCTGATGTTCCTTGAGGTCAAGAGTGGAGTGCGTCTTGGGGTCCGGCCATGAAGTCCTTGATTATTCAGTGCACGTCTTATAGTTGCCACTGAAGTACTTGTGCCAGCCTTCATCATGTCATCATGTAGCTGTCTTGCAGTCACACGGGGGTCTTTCTTAGCTGTCCTGACTAAGTTGCTAAGGGCCCTTGATGAAATTGTGAGAGTTTCAGCTCCACTTCAGGCCATAAAAACTGTCAGAAAGCTGTAGAAACAACAATATTATATAGGGGTTGAATAATTGTGACATGGCGATCTTAACAAAATATACTGTTACACACAAATACTACATCATACATTTTCTGTGTTGATTTTATGCATCACTAAACTCAATAAGAAGTAGAGTTGAGCGAACACCTGGATGTTCGGGTTCGGCCGAACTTCGCGGAAACGTTTGGGTTCGGTACCGAACGTTACCCAAACTTGACCCCGAACCCCGTACCCCATTGAAGTCCATGGGGACCCGAACTTTTCGGCACAAAAATGGCTGTAAAAAAGTCCTGGAAAGTGCTAGAGGGCTGCAAAAGGAAGAAAAATGGGAGATGTTATTAGATCTGCAATCTGTCCCTCAAAGCAGTAGTAATCTCTACCTAGTCCAGTATCAGATCGTTCTGTAATCAGATCGTTCTGTAATGCAGGATGAGAGATCGTTCTGTAATCAGATCGTTCTGTAATGCAGGATGAGAGATCGTTCTGTAATCAGATCATTCTGTAATGCAGGATGAGATGTAATTGATCTACAATCTGTCCCTCAAAGCAGTAGTAGTAATCTCTAACTAGTTATTATCACTGCAATCTGTCCCTCACAGCAGTAGCAGTAATCTCTACCTAGTTATTAGATCTGCAATCTCACAATCTGTCCCTCACAGCATCGGCAGCATCCTCTCCCTACACTAATCTGAGACATGCAGCACTGTGACTCCAGCCTCATATAGAGCCTGGGTCACATGATGCACTGGCCAATCACAGCCATGCCATTAGTAGGCATGGCTGTGATGGCTTCTAGGGAAAACCAGTGAAACACTTGTTGATTGGCTGCCCTGCCACTATTCAACATGCGTGATAAAATACCAGAACCCAGAACCCAAACGTTCGGGTTTGGGACACCGACACCCGAAAGTTCGGTATGGACCTGAACTTTACAGTTCAGGTTCGCTCAACTCTAATAAGAAGCCATCCAAAGCAGAATCCTGCACTTTGGCAAGGTTTTTATTTATAAATCCTTAAAACTCTTTAGGGGTTGAATATTTTTGATTGCAAGTGTATATATTGATACATGTCCTCCAGGGCAGTACCCACACCCCCATACCTCTTTTATGCATATAAGCGTTCAAAATGAGCACTTTTGATTTTTCCTGTTCTGCTCCCATAGACTTCAATGGGGTTCACTGTTTGGGTTAGAACATTTCCCCTGCTCGGGAGTTCTGCTGCGAACTGAAAAGGGGGGTGTTCAGCCCATCCTTACTTCCTACCACAGCAGAGAAAAGACAGCTGCTGGAGAGTAAAGCCTCGTACACACGGGACGACGATCGTACGTACGATCGTCTCAAATCGCATGTTGGCTGTTGTATGTAGCATACTGACTGCACTAAACGACGTACGACCAAAGAAAGAACGTTCAGGTGTATGTAATTAGCATCCGGCCGTTCCTGACTTCGGAGCATGCGTGTTTTGCACAATACAACTTGTTGTACCAACTTCTCTGTACACACGATACAACGGTCGTATGACCGCTTGTTGGTACGACCAAGTTTTCTAGTTTGCTCATACAACTCCCGTTGTACGACCGCCGTATGTCGGCTGTTCTAATCGTGCGTATGAACTATCGATTTCGCATACAATGGTCATTCTTATGACCTGTTGTATACGATCATCGTCCTGTGTGTACGAGGCTTTAGGCCTCATGCACACAGAGCTTAAGAAATGCCACTGTTAAAAGCGTTTAGTGTTTTTTTTTTTTTTTTCAGCCTGTAAATCGTCTCTTTCATAAGTGTTTACAGATGTATCAGAAGAGGAGCATTTACAAGCTGGAAAAAACCCACCAAAGGTATGTTCAGGAGATCAGCTAAGTAGCAGAAAAAAAACACTTAGGCTGGATTCACACCAGTCCGGTGCGAATTCCAGCCTGTCTGCTCCCGGAAAGGGGCGGAGCCACAGTTCGGCGGCTCCTGTCCGTTCCCACAGCGCAGCAGCTGCAGGGGGAGAGATGGGGAGGAGCCACGAGCAGGGGAAATATCCCTGTTCAGTGCGGAGTGCATCTCCGTGTTAGATGCGCTCCCATTGAACTCAACAGGCTGGGAGTGCGCACCGCACTGCACAGAAAAGGCACACGTTTTCTGTGCAATGCGGAGTGAGAATGCACCGCACATATGTGAACCGGACACATTGAAAACAATGTGTTTTCAAGTGTCCTGCGAATTGGATGTGGTTTAAGCCACATCCAATTCGCATAGGTGTGAACCCAGCCTGAATGCGCCTAAATGCTAAATCTATTTAGGTGTGTTTGAGCGTTAATGCATTCCAGTGGAAAGAATAAATATTCTGACCAAGTGAATTGATTAATGTTCAATCATTTGATGCACCTAAATGCGTGTTCCATCAATGGCTTTTAATGTTTTTTTTAAGCAGCTTTTTCCTGCCAGGAATTCAGAAAAAAAATGCTGAATGCATCTAATACTAGATGTGTTAATGCATTCGAATGGAAAGAATACCTTCCCACTGCCACCTCCAGGCCCTTTAAGAGGTTTTCGCTGGGAGGCGGTGGCAGTCATTCCGATCACATGAATGCTGTAATTGGCTGTCACAGCGGTCACATGATAGGAAAGCTCCTGATCGCAAGTATGCATTGGGAGCTTTCCGGTATCCACCGGTCTCTGTGCTGGGGGCACGCAGGGAATGCTCTCTCAGCATACAACATTTTTTACATTTTTACAACCCCACCAACCGAGAGGCCACATATATATGCATACGGCCAGTGGGAAGAGGTTAAAGTGATTTAAATCCCTTTGTAAAATAACCAATTCAGTTGAAAATAAGAAATGAAGGGCAAAACATTTGTGTATAGAAATACAAAAAACCCAGTATAAATGCCCTTTTTCCCTTTTTTTATAAGTTATCGCATTCCCTCTGTTTTCAGCTGCATAAAGAGCTGGTGGGGGAGTAGAAACAGCAGCACAATGAGCTTCCCAGTGAAAGGCTGAGGGAGGGGGGTGTCAGGACAAATCTGATCATTGGAGGAGAGCAGATTGAGCACAGCTACAGAACTGACCACGGGTGTGCTCTCCTGCTTAGTGTGGTCAGTTTTTAATAGGAAAGCAAAGGGACTGACAGGAACACCAAGGATTTCACGCAAAGGAAGCAATGCTACAAAGAGAACTGGATACTCTTTCATACAAATACCTGGTACAGCAGGCACATATCAGGAATATGAAGTATGGGGTTTACCTATTCTTAAATATTCTGGCTAATAGAATCCATTAATGCTCAATTGTGGGATGTAGTAAACAGAATATTGATAATGATGGGATGATTGGCTGCAGTACTCAGCATTCTCACTAGGTGTCAGTATAATTTTTTTTTTAAAGAAGAAGTCACGTTCAAGCAACTGCAATATCATTGTTTCCATTATTGGATCATTATTATTCATTATTTATTGTTTAGTACACGTATACCCTGATGATGATACACTGTTAATTTGATGTAATTATCTTTCTTTTTTTTTTTGAATAACATTTTATTCAATATATTTTCAATACAGAAGTACAGTAAAGAACACTGCATATAGTATATCCATTGCTTTTGCAGGGAGTTTCAGCCCATAGTTGCATATCAAAACACCAATTAAAAAAAAAAAAAAAAAAAACCTATATGATATACGTCACAAGAAATGACATGAAGACATAACTTTTATATAACTTATTTTACAATAAGTTTTTTTTTTTCTTTCTATTAATGTAGTTTAATTGTCACATAGTAGTAGTCCCATATGCACATGATTTGTTATTTATTACTTATTATTACTAGGTTATTACCTTTGTTACTATAACGTCAACGAACTTGCACTGAAGAAGAAATTTTTTTTTTAATATGACTGTGGATCACTCTTACGACTCATGACGTCGGTTAGTAGGGTAGTAATAGTTATAAGACAAATGATGTAGGGTGTTAACTCGTAATTACCTAAGATAATCGGTCTTATAAATTCTTATCCATTTGGGGTA
>BLSH010054209.1:1166597-1177397 GCA_018402905.1 Glandirana rugosa | reverse complement strand
CCCCACTCCACGCAATTTTTTTTCAGTGATTTTTTTATCTATATTCCCGGGAGCCGGCAATATATTACAACCAATTTATTTACTTTTTTCTTTAGAGACGTCATTATGCTCCGGCACTGTTCTAAACATCACACAGATGCGTCACTATACAGGCAGAGTAAGGGGACCCCCCAGGCACGATTTTTAAAGTAATTTTTCATTTTTGTTTCAATTTATCATCATTAAATCACTGCTCCTTTAAAAACGATGGTTTTAAAAACGTTTTTTGCTATTGATACATGTCACCCAGGGTAGTACCCAGGTCCCCATACACTTTTTATGGCCAATAACCCGCATACAAGCTTTCAATAAGGACTTTGGGAATTTGCAGGTTTGAATTCCATTGATGGCCAAAATTCCCGTATATGTGAGCTGGCAGGCATTTCACCGGCAATCTCGCTCTGTAGCATTTGCATGTGCGCCCAGTTTCAGAGTTGAAGTCTTAATTGCTGTACTGGGCGCTATTTTCAGGCACTGCTGGAGCACATTTTGGCGCTATAGTAAATTACCTCCAAAGTGTCAGTTAGTGTCGGTGTGGTTTAGGTAGGACAACAAAAAAGCAAAATTTGCACTATTGCTTCTGGGTTGCACTACGGGTACAAACAACAAATACCATACACATATCTGGTATCATTGCGATCATCAGGAGCAGGAGAATTTATTTTGGGTTTTTCCTTGGTGGTAGGCTATGGTAGTAACAAGACATATACAGCTAGATTAAAAAAAAAATAATAATTTTGTTACTATTTTGGGCCAGTTTTCCATTGATAATAAAAAAAACAAATAAGGAGATATCCATTACCATTTACTACCAAGCCCAATTTGTCCTGAAAAAAAAAACAAGGTATAATCCACTTGGAGTCACAAAGTAGTTATGATATTATGTACGGTTTTACTAATACATGTCAAAGTTGCAAAATTGAGCTTAGGCATTTAGATTTGTTTTACCCTTAGGTGTGAAGGGGTTGAAGAGCACTAAAAGAAAGCTCTATTTGGGTGAACAAAATGATAAAAATTTAGCTTGGGTACAGTGTTGCATGACCACATAATTGTCATTCAAAAATTGGCCTGAGCAGGAAGGGGGTAACAGTGCCCATTATTGAGGTGGTTAACCACTTCCAGGCCAAGGATGTCATATGACGTGGAGATATCTGAATGAAACCTACAGCTACTCTTTTCCGGCCAGCGATACTGTTAGAAGAAGAGTGTGATAAGGGTTAATTGCATCTGGGTGTGGTTCCCTCTGAGTTGCTGAGAAGCAGCTCTATTTAAACTTCCTGCTTCCTGTAAGCAGATGCTGTCTGATCTACAGCGTGTGACCTGTTTTCCTGAGCGACCTGTAAACCTGTTACCAGTGACCCGGATTGCCCCGACCTTGTCTCAACTCTGCCTGCACCGACCCCCGGCTTGCCTACGACCACCCGATTGCCCGCTCCTTTTGTACTTCTGTTGCTAGACTGTTAACAAACCCTGCCTGTACCCGACAACTCTTCTGCCTGCTCCCTTGTACTGCACCGCCAGCCAGTTGCCGACCCTGCCTGTACCACCGACCTTCCAAACCTGCACGAGACCGGAGGAGCTTCTCCAACCATCACCGGTGACCTACTCAACCCTCGTGCCATCCTCACTCCTGGACTTCCTGTTTACTCTATCAGGGGTTCACGAATCAGGGTCGCAAGGGAGGTTACCCCTGCATAAGTCAGACTCCACCACCAGGTACGTGACAGATACTGTGCACCATAAGAACAATCAAACAAGTGTTCTTACAAGTGGTGGGAGAGGACATCCCCTCCTTCTGCTGCCCTCCGGTGCTTCTCTGGGCTTGCCCGTGGGATCGACGAGAGGGAAAATGAATCGGTCGCTGCCAGAAGTTGATCAGAGATTTCTAGTAACCAGATGGTCCCCAGTCATCACTATGATCCTTGGAGGCCCGGGCGCAAAGTTATGACCTCACGTCCGAGCCGGCGGATGTAAACAAAGATACAGACCCCAGATCTCTCCATAAGGGCTACCTGTTACGCACTATTCTTATTACAAGGGATGTTTAAATTCCTTGTAGTAGGAATAAAAGTGATCAAAAAACAAAAAATTTAAAGAGAAAGTGTAAAAATAATAATAGGTAAAATAATAAAAAAAAATTAAAGTGCCCCCGTCCCAGAAGCGAACGCATAGGTAAGTCACGCCCACATATGTATACGGCGTTCAAATCACACACGTGAGGTATCTCCGCATGCATTAGAGCGAGAGCAACAATTCTAGCCCAAGGCCTTCTCTGTAACTCTAAACAGGTAACTTGTAAAAAGTTTTAAAGCGGTCATCTGGAGATTTTAACGTCAAAGTTTGCCGCCATTCCACAAGAGTGCGCGATTTTAAAGCGTGACATGCTAGGTAACTCAGTGTAACATCATCTTTCACATTATACATAAAAATCTGGCTAACTTTACTGATGTTTTTTCAAATTCATGATTTTTTTTTTGCAAAATTCCTGCGCAAATACCGTGTGATGTAAAAAGTTGCAACGGTCGCCATTTTATTCCCTAGAGTCTTTGCATATATATATAGTCTTTGCAACATATATAATGTTTGAGGGGTTCTGGGTAATTTTCTAGCAAGAAAAAAAAAAAAAGATGATTTTTACATGTAGGAGAGGAGTGCCAGAATTGGCCCGGAGTGGAAGTGGTTGTTAAAGCGGAGTTCCACCCACATTTGGAACTTCCGCTGATCGTATTCCTCCCCCCCTCAGGTGTCACATTTTGCACCTGTCGGGGGAGGGAGGGGGAAGAGGATACCTGTCTTTGACAGGTATTTTTTTCCCACTTCCGGGAGCCTGGCTGCAGCGCATTACCTCAGCAGCCCGGCTCCCTCTTCCTCCGCCGTCGGGTCACTGACAGAGCGCAGTGCGCAGTAGGTGCCCGGCCCTGAAGCCAAACGGCTCCACTGCCGGGTTCCCTTACCCGCAATGGCCGCGGCTGCACCTGACCAGCCGATCCAAAGATCGGCGGTGGTGCTGACATCGCTGGACTCCAGGACAGGTAAGTGTCAGAAGTTAAGTCAGCAGCAATTGTATGTGTATCTGCTGACTTTTAATTATGAAATCGGCGTTGGACCTCCGCTTTAAGCCACTTGTATAAAATACTCCCATTCCCTCTGTATTAGCACAATAGGTTCCCATGTGCCTGTGTTATAATATATATATACTTATCTGTATAGATAAGACACAGGCTTCCTAGGATCAGTTGTTGTTTTTCACTCTCCTCTGCTCAGCAAAGAATTCCTGACAGTAGGGCCGAGCACTGCTGCTGAGGTCAGCTGGAGAGGAGAGGAGAGAGAGCTGTGTGTAGGAAGCAGGAGTGTTATCTATACAGATAAGAATATTTATGATATAACACGACACTGGGAAAGATCTTGTTCTAATACAGAGGGCATAGGGGCTTTAAAAGTTAATTACGAGAGCAGAGAAGAGACTCTTTGTACTGACAGGGAGAGGGGGGAGTTGAAGACAGGCAGAGGAGAATAGGAGAGCTGCTAGTGACAGACCGCACAGACCACGGGCTCTCAGGATCAGCTAATATGATAGGGGAGTCAGCACTCAGGAAGGAAGTCATGACCTGGCATTATCACACAGGTATTTTAGGAGATACAAAAGCACCATGCTGCTAATTGCACATTTAAGAGACAGGAGCAGCATTGTTTTGGGACGTTAACAAACGGTTTAAAGCGGTTGTCAAGTCATGACAACCACTTTCAACTACAGGTAAGCCTACAATGAGGCTTACCTGTAGGTCCATGAGATATCTCCTAAACCGAGATATCCCCTGTATCTGCATGTGCCGACGTCATCGGCACATGCACACTGAAGAATCGGCACCTGGGGTAGCCCAGGGTGCTGTTTCTTCTGTATTTACCCCGTAAATTACGGCTCCCGTGTGCATGCACGGGAGTGACGTCAGCACGGCTGCGCCAATCACAGCGCTGGAGCTCGCGCTGTGATTGGATGAAGCCTAGGGTTGCCACCTCATCCCTTTAAACCCGAACACATATTAATTACACAGGTTGTGGCTGATTAAGGTGGTAATTAAACTCACTTGGTGCCTCATCTGCATTAAATTAGAATCAGAACCTGTGTAATTCAGATGTGTTCGGGTTTAAAAGAATGAGGTGGCAACCCTACCAAAGCCGCAGACCCGGAAGAACGATGTCGCTGGTCACAGCAGTGTGCCGAGAGCGCTGCAACAGCTTCGTTCCAAGGTAAGTGATTCATAATGAGCTAGTATGCACTGCATACTAGCTAGGGTTGCCACATCATCCCTTTAAACCCGAACACATATGAATTACACAGGTTCTGAGGCTAATTTAATGCAGATAAGGCACCAAGTGAGTTTAATTACCACCTTAATCAGCCACAGAACCTGAGTAATTAATATGTGTCCTGGATTAAAGGGATGATGTGGTAACCCTAATACTAGCTCATTATGCTTTTGCTTTACAACCACTTTAAGTAGCGTTTTCCTGCCAGTTGTTCTGGAACTCAGAGAGCCATATGTATGAAGCCTAAGCTGACATTTTAGACATACATTTGAATGAGCCGTGACAGGGAGTTTGTGAATGATATCAGGATCATTAGGTATTGTGACAGATGGAAGAGTAGAGTGCATAACACTCGGAATGGCCATTCATGATGTGTGACTAGCTAAGCCCTGGGAGCTCTTCCTGTATCAGAGTGGATCTGCAAGCACTTCCGGTGGTCATAGCAGGGTTGCACTTCCGGTGAAGTCACCCACAGTGGGAGGGGGGTACGGTCGGGATGGAGGAAAAAAAGAGAAAGCGAAAAAGGAGGAGTCTCGGGAAAGCCTGAAGTGGCACAGCTGTTATTTGTGGTGGATCGCGCCCGACAGAGTTGACCCCCTCCTGATTACATCTGTGAGATCAGCAGCCTGGGAGGAGCGGGGGTGTCACGATGAGTGTGAGTACATAGTGTGGTTAGGAGGCGATCCCCCTTCCTTCCAGTACACATCATCTCTATGACAGCGGCATCTGGTTGCTAAGCAGACCCCCCCAGCCCCTGCTTGGCCATGTCAGGCTCCAGCACTCCCAAGTCCTTGCCATCCTCTGGACAGAAGGCTCTCCATGACATCAAACATCCACTCAGCTGCTCTCCGGGGGCTGAAGAGGAATCGGGGGGCATTGGGGCGCTTGTCAATGACACCCCCAGTCCAGACTTACCCCACACTGATCCCAGCAGCATAGCAGATAAGGTAAGGACTACAGGGGGGGGCAACAGTTGTCTGCAGGGGTACTGATCACCGGGCATCATTTATTATTCCAATATTTGCTGTGTGTGATACTGGAGCTCAGTATGTCCTGTTGCTTCTAGCCCTATCAGTATGCTGACCTTACACTATACAATCGCCTTTAGACCCCTTTCACACTGAGGCTACAGCCGCGGTAGCGGTAAAGCGCCGCTAGTTTTAGCAACGCTTTACTGGTGTCATAGTGGCGCTTTATAGGCAGCGGGGCGCTTTTGAAGCAGAGTATAAAAAGTATAGTTGCTGACTTTTAATAAATGGCTACTTACCTGTCCTACAGTCCAGGGATGCGGCCGCCCGCTGCCTCGCTCCTTTCCCCCTTTGCGCCACTGGCATAGCATGTGTGGGCACCCGACCGCGGCATCCGGCGTGGTGAATGGCCGGGCAGTCTTCTGGGACCTGTGATGTGTCCCAGAAGATTGCCAGGAGGAAGGGGGAGAGGTGAACTTCCTTCCAGTTCCGTGGCACTAGGAGAGGAAGTGGGAGCTGGGACCCTGTAAAAACAGGGTCCCCCCCCAAAAAAAAAAAGATGCTAATTGTGGCATCAGAGGGTTACCTACACTTAAAGCGGAAGTTCCACTTTTGGGTGGAACTCCGCTTTAACCGTAAGAGGTTAACAAGGGGTTAAAAGCACAGTCGCGTGGCACTTCCAAAGTGGCATTCAGCTGCTTTGGAAGTGCTGCCCATTCATTACAATGGCAGGGACGGTGGAGGAGCGCTATACACCTCGCTCCCGCACCACCCCAAAGATGCTGCTTGCAGGACTTTCTTTCCCATCCTGCAAGGGCACCGCCCCAGTGTGAAAGCACTCCGGCTTTCACACTGGGGAGGATTGGGGGGGAGCTTTACACTAGGGTTGCCACATCATCCCTTTAATCCAGGACACATATAAATTACACAGGTTCTGAGGCTAATTTAATGCAGATAAGGCACCAAGTGAGTTTAATTACCACCTTAATCAGATACAGAACCTGTGTAATTCATATGTGTCCTGGATTAAAGGGATGATGTGGTAACCCTACTTTACAAGCGCTATTTTTAGCACTAAAGTGCCTGAAAAACGTCCCAGTGTGAAAGGGGTCTAAGATCTACCAACAACTATATAATTTAAGCTCCTATAGGAGTGAATTGTAGAGGTTTGTCCTCTTACATAGTTTTGGTAAATTTAAGGCCCCATTCACACTTGTGCGCCTTTTCCTGCGACTTTGGACATGAAACGCAGGCACAGCGGTCCATTCATTTGAATGCTAAGGTGTGAATCTAGAGTAAGGTCTCATGCACACTGGATAGTTTACTATCTTTCTTTTATTTTGGCACAAAAAACGCTTGTAAATGCATTTAATGCTTTTAGGGCACATTTAGCCACATCAAGCATTTAGACGTTAATTCATTTCATTGGCCAGAATAATCATTTTTTTCTGGCCATTGAAATTAACGCTCAAGCACTAAATGTGCCTAGTGTTAAAGCATTGGTTACCCCAACATTTCATATTCCTGATATGTGCCTTCTGTACCGTGTACTTGTATGAGAAAGTCTCCTGTTCTCTTTGTATTGCTTCCTTTGTGTGAAATGCCTGGTGATCCTGACAGTCCCTCTGCATTCCTAGTAAAAACTGACCAGACTAGGCAGAAGAGCACAGCATGGTCAGTTCTCCAGCTAAGCTGGGAACTCAGTGTGTTCTCCTCCAATGATCAGACTTGTCCTGACCCGTGCCCCCCCCGCACAGCCTTTCAAAGGGAAGCTCAGTGTGCTGCTGCTTCTCCTCCCCCAGCTCTTATGCAGCTGAGATTCAGAGGGAATGTGATCACTTATAAAAAGGGATAAAAGGTATTTCTAATGTTTTTTTATATCTATTCAAAAATGTTTTGCTTTTTATTTCTATTTAAGGGCTTTTTCACACTAGCGGATCGTTCGGGTCCGCCTGTCAGTTTTTCAGGCGGACCTGAACGGACGCTCCATTGTCCTCTATGGAGCGACGGATGTCAGTGATGACATGTCCGCTGACATCCAATCCGCTCCGATCCGCCAAAAACAGACGTATGGAAACCCTATTTTCCATCCGTCTGGCGGATCAGATCGGATGAACACGGACAGACGGTCCGTGTTCATCTGCTTCTCCATAGAGGAGAATGGAGCTGTGACAGGAGTGCAGAGACTGTCCTGTCATCCGCCGGCTCAGCGGGGATAAACGGATGGATCCCCGCTGAGCAGCAAAGTTCGTCAAAACGGGCTCCGCTAGTGTGAAAGGGGCCTTAAACTGTTTTTTTACAAGGTGATCGTGTACAGTCCCTTTATTTTTTTTTCCTGCCGGAACTCCTGGAAACGCTGGAAGTGGTTTTTTTTTTGCCTCCTATTAATGCCTATCTGTGCATGGACACATAGGCTAACATAGAGGGGGCGTTTAGAGGCAGAAGAAAAGAACTCCAGAGCAGCAGAAAAAACATCCAGTGTGCATAGGGGGATTTTTTAATTTCATCTGATCAATGCATAATTCAATCAAATTAGTCTAATCCACAAACCATTAAAAAAAACATAAATTATTTTCTGATTGTGGAGATACATTGCTATCATGCATAAGGTGATCAAGCCCCTGTGGTGAAATGCGTTATGTTGGAGACGGTTTATTGCACAGAAAACCGTATGTCTGTGAACTATTGTGGAGGACTTATTAGTTGTAGGGCGGTACATCGTACCTTCATTTGATAAGCAAAGACTAGCTTTTTTTAGAACCTGCACCAAGACTGGAGATAAAAGTAGGATCGGCTCTGGAGCGGTGTGTTGAACATAGGTGTGCGCATCCTATTGCGTTAGGATGTGCACCCCAAAGCTCAAACACATATGGGTGTGTGTGTCAGTATATATACTGATGGTGTCTGTAGGGCAACAATTGGTGTCAGTAGGGCAGTGGCTGGTGTAATTATTTTGTGTTTTTATTAATTTTTACAACTTTATTGATTATTATTTTTTTTTTTTTAGGAGCCCCGTTAGGGGGCTTTGGTGAAATATTAGGGGTCCAAATAGGGAGAATCTGCACCTCATGGGGTTATTGGGGTGTGCCAAGGCATACCTTATACACCCTGTATGCACACCTATGATGTTGGAACTGGCATATTGTTACGTTCTGATCAATTTAGACTCCCGATTAGACTCAATCAAACTGAGTCAACTGGCTAGGGTGAACTATTATCAGTAGTTCTGCACACGGTGGATTTGATTTAAATCATGATTTAACTCACTATTAAAAATGCTTGATTTAAATCATAATTTTTAAAGAGCAACTGTCATCTCTGTTCCGCAGTGGCTCCTTCTCTGACTCGCCGACAGCCCCATTCACTTTAATGGGACGGCTGGTGATGCAGAGTGACACAACAAGGTGAGCGACGTGGCGGCAGCAGGTGAGTGGATGCCCGCTAACAGGCGCTGCCATGATGGATCTGAAATGACAGGTGCTCTTTAACCACTTCCCATCCGTGCCATTTCTGACACTCCTCTCCTGTAAAAATCATCATTTTTTTTGCTAGAAAATTAATTGGAACCCCCAAACAGTTATATATGTTTTTTTAGCAGAGACGCTAGAGAATAAAATGGCGATCGTTGCAACTTTTTATGTTACACAGTGTTTGCACAGGAATTTTTCAAACACGTTTATTTTTTTGTGAAAAAATAACAGTTTCATGAATAAAAAAAACAAAACAAAACCGTAAAGTTAGCCCAATTTTTTTTGTATTATAAAAGATGATGTTATGCTGAGTAAATAGATACCTAACATGTCATGCTTTAAAATTGCGAACACATGTGGAATTGCGCCAAACTTTGTTACTTAAAAATCTCCATAGGCGGCGCTTTAAATTTTTTTACAGGGTACATGTTTAAAGCTACGGAGGAGGTCTAGTGCTAAAATTATTGCTCTTGCTCTAATGCACACGGCAATACCTCACAAGTATGAACGCCGTTTACATATGTGGGCGCGACTTGCGTATGCATTCGCTTCTGTGCGCGAGCTCGCAGGGAAGGGGGCGCTTTTAATTTTTATTTTTTTTTATTTTACCTTTTTATTTTTACACTAACTTTTTTTTTTTGATCACTTGTATTCCTATTACAAGGAATCTAAACATCCCTTGTAATATAAATGGTGCGTGACAGGTACTCTTTATGGAGAGATATGGGGTCAATAAGACCCAACATCTCTCCTCCAGGCTGGAAAGACCGAGATCAGAAAAAAAATTAATGATCCCGGTCTCTCCAGCCACATCACCAGTCATCTCTCTGATCAATTTCTTCTCCCTGTCGCTGATCGTACGGGCGGCCCGGGAGAAGAGGGGCATCCCCTCCCGCTTCCTATAAGAATGATCAAGCGGCTGAACTGCCGCTATGATTGTTCTTATGGTGCAGGGAATTGCTGGCTGGAAAAAATGATAGCTAAATGATGCCTGTAGCTGCTGGCATCATTCAGATATCACCACTCAAAGTCCAGGACGTCCATGTATGTACCTTGGGCGGGAAATGGTTAAATGTAAGGACTTATTCTTGCTGGTAGTTAGAATCTTTAATATTTGCAAACAAAATAAAGGTTTCTGATGTAGAAAAATAATCTGTCAGGTTAGTAAAACGGTGATATCGGGACCGATTGAATCATACAGTTTGTAGTGTACATAGATTTTGCAAAACAATGGGATAAAGGAATATCGCTGAACTTTGTTTTATCTCATGCTTAGTGTGAAATTGTGTTTCTGCATCAATGCAGTGCATGTTATCTCAGCTTGCAGAGCTTGGATTCATTGAATGAGTTTACAAAAAATGTAAATATTGCAGAATATACAGTCTCATGCTACATAACTAAGCTCCATTTCATGCTGAATAAACAAAATCATTAATGTATCTTAAACAGAAAACTATCTTTAGATATATATATTTTTTTTTTTCATCCACCCTGGTTCTGCATCAGCAGCACTGAGATACTTTGATCAAAATATGATCATATTCATGAACAATCGGATTATGGGATTGAATGGTGAATTATCTTTTTTTTTTTTTTTTAGTTAGATAACGGTGTGTACCCCTTCATCTAGCGATCAGTAACTATTGTAGAGAAAAGTGGTAAGTTAGGGTATTAGGCTAACAAGTACTTATACTAGTATAAAACTAGTTTCATAGAGTCACGACGACTACGTCTTGGTCCCACCTACTTTTTTTTTTTATATATATAGATTTCTATCAAAAGACAAATTCTATGTAATTACTAAAACAAATAAGTCGTACTTTACCTCGAATCAATACATCGTACTCTGACATATAAGACGTTATAAATGTAAAAAACATTTGAGTAAGTTACTTAGGTTCGAGACGTTCGACTCTATTGTACGTGACGTAACTACGTCTTTGTGTTAAAGTGTGATTCGTACTCTATTTTGTTTCAAGTCGCTATAAGGAAATAGGGTAACAAAACGTTTTAGA
>BLSH010054209.1:1153485-1165851 GCA_018402905.1 Glandirana rugosa | reverse complement strand
CGTGCACGCCGCTCGTGCGCGCCCCCGGGGGCGCGCAGCGTGGCGATCGTGGCAGAGGCTTGTCCCTCGGACAAAGCCCAGCTCCGATCCATGTAGAGTGCCAATAGAATTGGCTCTTTACCACGTGACCGGCTGTGTCAACCGATCGTGTGTGACAGGGAGATAGCGGTAACAGCTTGTTACCGCCTACTGTACACCAAGCACACTGATCACCCCCCCCCCAATAAAGAGGACCTGTCACCACCCCATCAAGTACCTGTCACCTGCCCATCAGAGTACCCGAGTACCTGTCTCCAGCCCATCAAAGTACCCAAGTACCTATCTGCAGCCCATCAGAATACCTGAGTACCTATCTGCAGCCCATGCCTCATAGAATATACCTCAGGTGTTTGCTTTCCCAAATGGGGTCATTTTGGGGGTAATTCCACTGTCCTCGTGCTCTGGGGCCTTCAAAAGTGTGATAGGTATGTGTAATTTATGCTCCTAGAACGCCTGACGGTGCTCCCTGCATGTTTGGCCTCTGTATGTGGCCAGGGTGTGAAAAAGTCTCACACACGTGGTATCGCCATACTCGGGACGAGTAGCAGAATATATTTTGGGGGTTCATTTTTGCTATGTACATGCTATGTGTTAGAAATATCTTATAAATTGACCACTTTGTGTAAAAATAAAAGCGTTTTCATTTTCTTTCCACGTTTTTTGAAGACTTGTGAAAAAAAATGAACCACTCAAAAGACTCATAATACCTCATAGATTATACGTTGGGGTGTTTGCTTTCCAAAATGGGGCCATTTTGTGGGTAATTTCATTGTCCTGGTGCTCCAGGGCCTTCAAAAGTTTAATGGGTCTTTAGGAAATTGGATGTGAAAATTCTGCTCCTAGAATGCCTGACGGTGCTCCCTGCATGTTGGACCTCTCTATGTGGCCAGGCTGTGAAAAAGTCTCACAAATGTGGTATCGCCATACTCGGGGACAGTAGCAGAATGTATTTTGGGGTGTAAATGGAAGTATGCATATGCTGTGTGTGAGAAATAACTTGTTATGACAATTTTTTGTGCAAAAAAAAAAATAAATAATTTCTTAATTTTCCCAAGAATTGTGGGAAAAAAGTTCAACTTCAAAAAACTCACCATGCCTCTTACTAAATACCTTGGAATGTCTACTTTTCAAAATGGGGTAATTTGGGGGGTATTTGTACTTTCATGACATTTCAGGGCCTCAAGAAATGAGCTAGGCTATCAGTGCATCAGGTGTGATCAATTTTAAATGATTGGCACCATAGCTTGTACGCTCTCTGGTTCCATGCACACTGTATCTGATAAACTGCCATTTTTGGTCGTTTGGGCGTTTTTTTTTTTTTTTAACAGCCCAAAAATGCCACTTTATGTTATCCTATGTGTCCATGCACGCATGGACATTAATTGTCGTTTATCAGCAGTGACGTTTTTGGGCTGTTATCTGAACGCCCTGAATTGGCGTTCAAAAGTCGTTCTCCTGACCACAAAAAACACTAGACGCTGGTAAACGCCGGTTTATCGGCGTCTGGCGTTTTTTGCAGTCAATGGAAGCCAATGAAGGAAAAAAAAAAAAAAACGCCAAACACCGCCGACGCCGAAAAACGCAGATAAACGCTGCTTACAAAACACTGCAAAAGAACGTTTTGTAAGCAGCGTCTCCTGCCCGACGCTGAAAGAGCCCAGATAGTGTCCAGTGTGCATGGAGCCTATAACTTTCACACAGACCAAATAATATACACTTATTTGGGTTATTTTTACCAAAGATAGGTAGCAGTATAGGTTTTGGCCCAAATTTATGAACAAAAATTACTTATTTGCAAAATTTTATCATAGAAACTTAAAAAAAAGTTTCTTGTTTTTTTTTTTAAACTTTTCGCAATTTTTCACTTATGTCGCAAAAAATAAAAAACTCAGAGGTTCTTAAATACCACCAAAAGAAAGCTCTATTTGTGTGAAAAAAATGATACAAATCTTGTTTGGGTACAGTGTAATATGGGAGAGTAATTGTCATTCAAAGTGTGAGAGCTCTGAAAGCTGAAAATTGGTCCGGGCAGGAAGGGGGTTTAAATGTCCTGTATTGAAGTGGTTAAGGTTACCAAATTGAAATCCTAATGAGGTAGGTACAATTGGTTAGGGAAAAGTAATCGAGAGCAATGGGAAGGGGGCGGGGGGATAGGGCGGCATGGAAATGGCAGAGAAGATGGAGGAGAAGGGTTAGATGAGCGGTTCTATAATATAAGAGCCTTGGTTTGTACTCAAGTACCTCAACATAGGTGTCATGGTAGTTAGGCATAGGTCTGGACTTTACCCATTCACCCCAGATCTTGTTGAACTTATTAGGCCATTTACGGCCCATGTAGGTGAGCTTATAGAGAGGTAAAACAGCGTTTATGGTTACTCTCCACTGTGAGACTGTAGGGGGATCTGCACATTTCCAATGAGTCAAGATGGCTTTTCTGGCATACAATTGAGTTCAGCTTGAATACTGAGCAGAGGGTGTGTTGGATGTAGAAACTACTGAACGTGTTCTGGTTGTTATGCCAAGAGATTAGGAAATACAGATAGTGAAATATATGATTGTTTGGCATACCATTTGAAACGTTGCCGCCCTCTCTAGTTCCCAACCTTCTGTTTTAGCAACTACATGCATTTTGTTGCTTGCTTCAAATACTGGCTCTGCTGACTCTCGGTTTCTCAAGAACGTCTGTCTATATAGTCTTTAGGGGACAGGTGTGAGAGCTGAACTAGTTAAAGATAAGGGACTAAACAGAGGAAAACATTGCAGGCCACTTTACACTATGCTTGAAACCACAAACTGTTCGATCGCAGCCAAAGTATATTTATAGCCCAAATCCAGGAATTTTTTTTTTTTTTTTGTAAAATAAACTTTTTATACTTATCTGCTCTGTGCACAAGTTTTGCACAGAGCAGCCACGACCCTCCTCCTTCTGGGGTCCCCCGGCGGCGCTCCTGGCTCCTCTTCATCGAGTGCCCCCACGGAGAGCTGATTTCCATGGGGCACTCATGCAGGCTTGCTCCCAAGTCCTGCTGATGTGCCCCTTGACACAGACAGCAGGACTCGGCCCCGCCCCATGTCACTGGACTTGATTGAGAGCAGCGGGAGCCAATGGCTCCTGCTGCTATCAATCTATCCAATGAGGACCCGAGACAATGGTTGGAGCTGCTGGGTGCATGCTTGTCACTGGAACGATCTGGTTCAGGTAAGTATTAGGGGGGCTGCAGCACAGGAGGTTTTTCACCTTAATGCATTAAGGTGGAAAAACGTTGAGGCTTTACAGCTCCTTTCAGCCTCCTTTCACATGGAGGCTTTTCCAGACATTTTAGCGCTAGAAATAGCACCTAAAAACTGCCTTGGGCTTTCACACTGGGGTGGTGCGCTTGCGGCACTTTGGGAAAAGTTCTGCAAGCAGCATCTTTGGGGCAGTTTGGGAGCTCTGTATACAGCGCCCCCAACCCGCCCCTGCCCATTGGAATGAATGGGCAGCACTTCCCAAGCGCCTGAAAAGTGACTCGAAAGCGCAGCAACATCTGCGTTTTTTAACCCCTTGTTAAACCCCTTCTTGGGCATTAAAAGCGCCCCACTAGCAGCGGAAAAGCGCCACTAAAACGACGGTAAAGTGCTGCTAAAACTAGTGGTACTTTACCGCTAACGCTCGGGTGGCCCCAATGTGAAAGTAGCCTAAGCTTCACTGCAAAGGTTAATTGCTCGTTTAGGTCTAGGGGACACAGAAAAGAAGATTTACTTATCTGATCCTCTACACCAGGGATATGCAATTAGCGGACCTCCAGGTGTTGCAAAACTACAAGTTCCATCATGCCTCTGCCTCTGGGTGTCATGCTTGTGGCAGTCAGAGTCTTGCTTTTTATATCTGTGTTTTGGCCATCCCCATTGGACAGAAGTTGATCTTAAATCAACTTTTGTCAAAATGAACAAGCTGTAAAACTTTTATAAATCTTCCTTTTTTTTGTATTGAAAGTGTCAGAGTGACACTTCATTCATGTCTCTGGACAGCAGCATGGTGCGTTATGCTGCAGTGCGGTGACATGTAGAGGTGCACTGAATGGAAATTTGGCGAAAACCGGAAATGACAGTATATATATATATATATATATATATATATATATATATATATATATATATATATATATAATATTTATTTATTTTTATACAACATTGTATTATATATTTGACTTTTTAGGATTAATATCCTGAATTTAAATATATATGAATTTGTCAGCCATTGTTGGCACCTTTTTTAAGACAAGAAAAGCTCAAGAAAAATGCATCCCTTCTCGGAATTTCTTCACACGGGTCCATTGCACTTCTGTTGTGGTGTTAAAAATTATGCTTGTTGCATTTTTGGTCCATTCTAAAAACTGCACCAAAAACGCACCTTCCCGTTGAAATGCATTGAAAACGCAGCAAGAACGCATCAATGGTTTTTGAGTCACGTGACCTATGAAAAACAATCAATAAGCACAGTAAAATTACAGCAAAATTGTGTGTGGTTTTGGCGCCATTATCTGCATCTTTTTCTCGTATGGTCAAATTGCTGATAGCACCATTTTCAGCTGAACTGTTTTGGCCGTCAAACTTTCGGTGCATCTCTTGTGTTATATGGTGCCATCCACTGCTTTATGGAAAAATGCATGTCTGAATTTGTACACACTGCACCACACATCACACCAGCATTGTGCTGTGAACAGTGCACATCGACAACAATTGTTTTCTATGTGCTCTTTGGGTGACTGATGCTTATCCACACATCATGTGAATGAGCCCATCGTATTGCACTAAATGGAGAGGAGACTGGGGAAATGCTTCCTCCTGCCTGCAATGGAGTGATGACATCATCTAAGCTAGAGCTGCACGATTAATCGTAATCTTCAGTCAATCTCCATCCCGCATTACCGCGATTCTCAGTGCTCATAATGGAGACAGAGACGCTAGAAAAAAGAAGCTTCACACTGGGACACTTGGCTGCACTGGCCTATATGACTTGCGGGGCGACAGCGCGACTTGACTGTAATAATAGAAATCCATGCCAGTCGCCTGAAGTCTCCCCAGGAACCTTTGTCATAGCGACTTGAGTCTCTCCTATCTGGGCAGACTGCCAAGTCTGAGATCATGGCTGATAAAATAAGCCAAGAGATACAACGTTTCTACTTATCAAAGGAATGAACTCCCGTGTGTAGAAGAGCTCAGTTTAACCATTTAAAGACTAAATCTTTTCTGACATTTGTTGCTTACAAGTAAAAATCCAGTATTTTCGGCTAGAAAATTACTTAGAACCCCTAAACATTGTATTTTTTTAGCAGAGACCCTAGAGAATAAAATGGCGGTTGTTGCAATATTTTATGTCACACAGTGTTTACGCAGCAGTCTTTCAAATGCCATTTTTTGAGAAAAATTACACTTTAAAAAAAAAAACTAATCAGTGCTGTTAGCCCAATTTTTTTTGTATATGTAAGATGTTACGCCGCAAGAATCGTGATCTTTATTCTAAGCAAAAAAATTGTGATTCTCATTTTGGCCAGAATCGTGCAGCTCTAATCTCAGCCTAGACAGAGATGCTTGAATGGATCTCAAGGACTGCTTTGTAATAATAAAAGGTACGTCATTTATTTAACTTTAACCACTTCCGGACCGCCTGTCATTATACGGCATTACTTTGCCGTTGAATACCGTTGCTATGGTAGCAGATGGCTACCATAACCCTGGTATTTTTTTTAAATGGCGGGCGGCCTGCTTTCACATAAAAGTGGTCTCTGGCGGATTCGCCGCAAGGTCACTTTTATCGGGGCCTGGAGAGGTGCACCCCCCTCCTGCCACTATTCTGTTGTCTCTGCCACTTACCGGACCCGCCGGTAGCAACGGAGACGATCGGGTCTGCTCTCCCCAATGCCTATGAGCCGAGTAAGCGGAAGATGCTGCGCGCTCGGCTCCATAGCATTGAAGGGCGGAAGCGACGTCAAACGTCACTTCTGCCCAAAGCTTTCTTAACCAGTTCCACACCGCGCACGGGTATATTTACTGCGGCAGTGTGGACGGCTTCTGCAAATCGCCGAAAAAAGGTGGCAATCTGCGGGTGGCCGCTAGGGGGCGCACGCCCGCCGCTCTCCGGAGGAGTGTGCCCGCGGCTCGGGTGGACCCGTTGTCCGCCGGCGAGCCGCGATGAGCGGCCACAGCCAAAGAGCAGGGAACCGCCGATGTAAACACGGCGGTTCCCGGCTCTTTCAATGGGAACATAGGAGATCTACTGATCCCTGTCACTGGGATCAGTTAGATCTCCTATGCCCATGTTAGCCAAGCCCCCCCACAGTTAGAACATACCCAGGGAACATAGTTAACCCCCAGCTCCCCCCCCCCAGGTTAACCCCTTCACTGCCAATGATATTTATACAGTAATCAGTGGACATTTACATTTCTGATCGCTGAATAAATGTCATTGGTCCGAAAAAAAGTGTCAAAAATATCCGACATGTCTGCCGCAATATCGCAGTACTGCTAAAAAAAGATAGCCGCCATTACTAGTAAAAAATGTAAAAAAAATAACCCCAGAAATGAATTCTCACTATCCGTAAACGCAGCCACTTTTGCGCAAACCAATCAATAAACACCGATTGCGATTTTTAAAATCACAAATATAAGGAAGAATATAAATCGGCCAAAACTGATGGAAAAAATGCATATATATATATATATATTTTTTTTTTTTTTTTTTTGATTTGTATTTTAGCAAAAAGTAAGAAACTTTTTTTTTTTTTTTGCAAATTTGTCAGTCTTTTTTTGTTTATAGCGGCGATCAGAAATTACGCAGAGTTGATCAAATATCACCACAAGAAAGCTCTATTTGTGGGAAAAAAAGGACGCAAATTTTGTTTGGGTACAACGTCGCACAACCGCGCGATTGTCAGTTAAAGCGACGCAGTGCCAAATCTTAAAAACTGCTCTGGTCAGGAAGGGGGTAAAACTTTCCGGGGCTGAAGTGGTTAACCGCTTGCCGACGGCTGATCGGCAATTGACGGCGACGATGTGGCTCTGTAACGCGAATCGCCGCCATACGACGGCGGCCGCGATACAGAGCCACTGTGAGCGCGCGCCGCCGGAGGCGCGCCCGCGCGCTCACTGTGTCCGGGGGGGGTCCAGGGAGCGGGTGCGGCGGCTTCGATTGCCGCCGGCCACCCGCGATGCCCCCCCCGGAGCGAATGTCCGTGTATGTAAACACGGACCTCCGCTCTGTGTGAGGGGGAAGGGCTGTGATCACAGCCTTCCTGTAAGTGAAGGCTGTGACCACTTCCTTTCCCGAGCTAGGCAAGTCCCCCTACAGTAAGAACACGCCCAGGGAACACAGTTAACCCTTAGAGCGCCCCCTGCAGGTTAACCCCTTCACTGCCAATGGCATTTACACAGTAATCAGTGCATTTTTATAGCACTGATCGCTGTATAAATGCCAATGGTCCCAAAAAAGTGTCAAAACATTCCGACATGTCCGCCCCAATATCGCAGTACCGCTAAAAATCGCAGATCGCCGCCATTTTTAGTAAAAAATTAAATAAAATAAAAACCCCAAAAATGAATTCTCATCATCCGTAAATGCGACCACTTTTGCGCAAACCAATCAATAAACGCCGATTGCAATTTTTTTTTATCGCAAATATGAGGAAGAATATAAATTGGCCAAAAACGGTGAAAAAAAATGTTTTTTTTATATTTTTTTTTTTTGGATTTGTATTTTAGCAAAAAGTAAGAAATTTGGGTTTTTTTGCAAAATTGTCGCTCTTCTTTTGTTTATAGCGGCGATCAGAAATGACGCAGAGGTGATCAAATACCACCAAAAGAAAGCTCTATTTGTGGGAAAAAAAGGACGCAAATTTCGTTTGGGTGCAACGTCGCATGACCGCGCAATTGTCAGTTAAAGCGAGGCAGCGCCGAATCGCAAAAAGTGCTCCGGTCCTAAAGCTGGAAATCCTTCCGGGGCTGAAGTGGTTAAAGGAGACTTTTTTTTTTTTTATGACATCAATTTTTTAAGGACGTAACAAACATTTTTTTTTTTTAAGCGCCTCATCAAACTGAGCTTGCGCGCAGAAGCGAACGCATACGCAAGTCACACCCGCATATGAAAACTGTGTTCAAACCACACATGTGAGGTATCGCCGCGATCGTTAGAGTGAGAGCAATAATTTCAGCACTAGACGTCCTCTGTCACTCAAAACTGGTAACCTGTAGAAATTTTTAAACGTCGCCAATGGAGATTTTTAAGTTGCAAAGTTTGTCGCCATTCCGCGAGCGTGCGCAATTTTGAAGCATGACATGTTTGGTATTAATTTACTCGGCGTAATATTATCTTTCACAATCTGGAAGAAAATTGGGCTAACTTTACTGTTTTATTTTTTAACTCAAAGTGATTTTTTTCCCCAAAAAAGTCGTGCTTGTAAGACCGCTGCACAAATATATGGTGTGACAAAAAATATTACAATAGCGGACCTTCAGCTGTTGCAGAGCTACAGGTCCCATGAGGCATAGCAAGACTCTGACAGCCACAGGCATGACACCCAGAGAAAGGATGAGCCTTGTAGTTTTGCAACAGCTGGAGGTCCGCTAATTGCATAACCCTGCTCTAGGGTATTAGAAAAAAATAAAAATAAATATAAATATATATATATATATATATATATATATATATATATATATATATAATGTTTGGGGGTTGTAAGTAATTTTATAGCAAGAAAACCTGATTTTAACTTTTAAAACCTGAATCACAAAAAGAGGCTCGGTCCTTAAGTGGTTAAGAGGAAAAAAAAGATATATACTTCTCTGCTCTGCACAATGCTATGGCACAGAAAGGTCCATTACCTCCTCTTTTGGTAGTCCCCTGATGGCGCTGTCAACTTTCCCTATTCTGGGTGCTAAGGAGGTACCCCTGTGTGTGAGCTTCTGAGCTGGCTGTGTGCATCCATAGATCCGCACAGCATCTGTAAGCCATACCACCGCTCCTTCCTTACAGGAGCTTGACTGATGGAAGCAAGACCTCAGTTTCTCCTGTAAGCCCGGAAGGGAAGAGAGTGATGCTGGAGCTGGAGCCAGCAGTTGATTGGTGAAATGAGTCAGGTAAGTGTTTTTGGATTGGGTGGGGGGGCAGGGAGTTGTTTTTTTTTTTTTTTTAACCTTAATGCAGGCAATGCGTTAATGTGAAAATGTTTCAACTTTAGAGCCAGAATATTTTTCAATTGGGGGAGGAAATCAGGAATTTCTCTTTGAGTGCCTGTGCCAACTGAATTTGTTGGTGAACTGCTAATTGTTCCTGAAAAATGAGGTTTGGACATTTAAAGCATATATAAACATAAAAAAGAAAATGTATTCCATGGGGTTATTTGTGTAGCGATTTTTCAAACGCGTTTTTAAAAAAAATTCATGAATTTAAAAAAAACAAAACCGTAAAGGTAGCCCAATTTTTTTCATAATGGGAAAGACGATGTTACGCCAAGTAAATAGATACCCAACATGTCACATTTTAAGAAAGGTTAGCGCAATACTTTTATCTCCTAACTCAAGTGAAAAATCAAATGAAAGTGAAAATAAAGCAGCTAACACCACAACCTCCCTAAATTGTAAACATGATATTGACCAAAATGTGCAGCGCTTAAAATTGTGAATACGTTATGTCCATAAGAGACAATAAGAATCCGGAAAAATGTCCTCGGTAAATGAGTCCGTATATGTATGTGAAATTAAATCAAATGGAAAAATGAAGAATCTCTTCCACCACGTGTAATATTTTATATATATATATATATATATATATATATATATATATATATATATATATATATATATATACACACACAATTGGCCTTCAATTCTTCATGAAGCACCCACGTGCACCTTACACCTCCACCGTTTAGGATAGGGTACTCTTACCAGAATACGTGATTCTGCACGCTGGAAAATACTTGGTGGTACCAAGATCTGGCCACATCCAGGGAAGTCTAGATGGACATCAATCCCCCACGGATGGTACTTCCACAGATGATAGTATATCCAGAGTCTTATAGGGCACCGAAGAAGGAACACCAGCGCTAGAGTATAACCTCCAGATGCAGTCACAATGTACCTCAGTAAGAATATATAAATGGCCACATACTGTAATACTGTAAACCAATGACGATTTATTTAAAAGAATTGCACTTACATGAAACAAGTAGAATAAAAACGATATGGAATTCCAAATCTATTAAAAAGCGCGATGACAGAACAAGCAGGTCTGCCTCACCCACAAGGCAGACCTGCTTGTTCTGGCACCGCACTTTTTAATAGATTTGGAATTCCATATCGTTTTTTTTTCTACTTGTGACACTGTTTTGAATGGGTCCACTGCCGCTAATGGGTCGTTACTAGTCATGCGACTTTGAACATTCAAGTCGCAATGGTGTCAACCAGGCCTTAAGGATTGGTAGGCTACACCAGGGCTTGACAAATTTGCCTTGAATCTAGGAGCCAGCTAAAAAAGTTAGGAGCCAGTTTTTTATAGCGTAATGTGGGGCTGTCAGCGCCAGGGGTAAGACAAGTAATTTGCGCCCCTAACCCTAACTTACTCACAGCAGAGCAGCCAGTCAATAACTCCACCGTTACATCAGGGTTATAGGCTAGCCAGAAAGAGTGACACTAAAAAATCTGTTATGGGGGAAACTCCTTATTATGCTGAATGCATTGTGACTGCGGCATGTAAAACGCCCTCATCTGCTGCCTAATGGAGCTTAAAGCGGTAGTAAACCCGCCTCCTTAAAAAAAAAAAATAAACAAAAAACCTGCAAGACAATACCATAATATGTTAGTATGCACTGCATACTAACATATTATGAAATACTTACCTTAGAACGAGGCCCCTGATGCACAAGTCGGTCAGCGCTAAGGAGGCTGACATGTTTGTCCTCTTCATTCTTCCGGGTACGCGGCTCCGGCGATGTGAGTGGCCGGAGCCGCGTCACTTCCGCGGAGCTCTTCGTCCCGGCAGCCAGCTCTGAGTTGCCGGACGTCTCGTCCGGATCATCAGAGCGCATGCGCCGCTAATGTCAGCGGCTGCATGCAGGGCGAATATCTCCTAAACCATGCAGGTTTAGGAGATATTTTTTTTTACCTACAGGTAAGCCTTTATTATAGGCTTACCTGTAGGAAAAAACAGTAGTGGTGGGTTTACTACCACTTTAAGGGTGGCAAAAAACATGTCTCTACTGAACATTATTACCACCCAACTTGCACATCTAAACAAAGCCTTAGTAACATTGTAAATAAAATACAAAAAAAAGGTGAAAAGTATTCCAGCGCTGCTGATCTTCTGCTGCCTCTTTGCAGCCACTTCCTGCCTACATGTGTGTCCCCCACAGTGACTTTTCATTGCTCTGGTGGGTTTCCGGTCACCATGAAATACTGGAGCCCAGCTGCACATAGAGTGGTAATTGCTGATGGTACGCAGGGCTTTATCACAATTTTGTTGCTTAGAATAAAGGTCACGTTTCTCGCGGTGTGACATCATCTTTCATATTGTACAAAAAAAAAATGGGCTAACTTTACTGTTTAGTTTTTTTTTTTTTATTCATTAAAAGTGTATTTTTTTCTAAAAAATTGCGCTTGAAAGACCGCTGCGCAAATACCATGTGACATAAAATATTGCAACCACCGCCATTTTATTGTCTAGGGTCTCTGCTAAAAAATAATATATAATGTTTGGGGGTTCCAAGTCATTTTCTAGCAGAAAACACTGGATATTTAATTGTAAGCCACTAATGTGAGAGGGTTTAGTCTTTAAATGGTTAAACTTTCCTGATAGCCTGGAGATAATTGCTTTGAAAGAAGGAGATACATTGTTACTTTTCTTCATTCTAAGTAGAAACAAATATCCGAGCAGCGGCCAAGTTTAACAGCTGTTAGATTAAGCAGAGAACTCTCGGCTCTCGCTGAATCTGACAGCTGTTTTAACATGGGGAGAGAAGGAACGGCAGTCACTCGCCAGGACGCGCTCTCAAGAGACGAATTAGATTGTCGACAATTTGAACCGGCGACGAGCCTATAAACAAAGATGAATCTTACTTCTTTTCATTGTTACATAGAGGAAGAAAGTTTCGTTAATAGAGGTCCGATAGTCCTTTCAAATTGGTAAATTTCTGATTTGGGAGAGTGTAATCACCGAATGTTAATTTATAGGTCACAAAAGACGATCTTTTACTGAACCTTGGGGGTTTGTAATATATAATAAAAAATCGTCTCTGGGATCTGTTATTTTACCGCCACCAACGTTATAAAATACAGTGTACCATAAACGCGTCG
>BLSH010054209.1:1109960-1131459 GCA_018402905.1 Glandirana rugosa | reverse complement strand
TTTTTTTTTTTTTTTTTTTTTTTTTTCACCGGTCTTCTGGTCCATGGAGGAATGTAATTATATAGATCTGGAAAGGAGTCTAAGGAAAATAGTAATTATGTAGTTCTGGAAAATGCAGAAGAATATTAGGTTTGTGAAGGGAAGTACTGCTAAGGACACGCTTATTAGTATTAGTAGTGTGTTATTTTCCTATAGTGTCTCTTTTTTTTTCCGGCTATCTTCACACTAATTCAAACAAGATTAAAAAATGACCTCAAATGTCTTCCAAACCTTGGTTGAAGTGCCCCCTCTTATGCCTTATGCCTCGTACACACATTCAGATTATCGTACGACTTATCGTTGGCATTTAGTTGTATAATACTTACTTCTAGATTGTAAGCTCTAAGGAGCAGGGCCTCTGATCTTTCCTGTATTGTATTGTAACTGTACTGTCTGCCCCCATGTTTTAAAGCGCTGCGCAAACTGTTGGCGCTATATAAATCCTGTATAATAATAATAATATTGAATGCAACAATGCATCACTGTACTAAAAGTATGATTTTTTTTTTTTTTTTTTTTTGTACGATTCTGGAAAACCTTCCTATTTGTGTAGCTACATATCAGAAATGATCCTGTTTGCGTAGCTACGTATCAGAAATGATCCTGTTTGTCTACGTATCAGAAATGATCCTGTTTGCGTAGCTACGCATCAGAAATGATCCTGTTTGCGTAGCTACGTATCAGAAATGATCCTGTTTGCGTAGCTACGTATCAGAAATGATCTTGTTTGCGTAGCTACGTATCAGAAATGATCCTGTTTGCGTAGCTACGTATCATAAATGATCCTGTTTGCGTAGCTACGTATCAGAAATGATCCTGTTTGCGTAGCTACGTATCAGAAATGATCCTGTTTGCGTAGCTACGTATCAGAAATGATCCTGTTTGCGTAGCTACGTATCAGAAATGATCCTGTTTGTCTACGTATCAGAAATGATCCTCTTTGTCTACGTATCAGAAATGATCCTGTTTGTCTACGTATCAGAAATGATCCTGTTTGTGTAGCTACGTATCAGAAATGATCCTGTTTGCGTAGCTACGCATCAGAAATGATCCTGTTTGTGTAGCTACGCATCAGAAATGATCCTGTTTGCGTAGCTACGTATCAGAAATGATCCTGTTTGTCTACGTATCAGAAATTATCCTGTTTGCGTAGCTACGTATCAGAAATGATCCTGTTTGTCTACGTATCAGAAATGATCCTGTTTGTGTAGCTACGTATCAGAAATGATCCTGTTTGTCTACGTATCAGAAATGATCCTGTTTGCGTAGCTACGTATCGGAAATGATCCTGTTTGCGTAGCTACGTATCCGAAATGATCCTGTTTGTGTAGCTACGCATCAGAAATGATCCTGTTTGCGTAGCTACGTATCAGTAATGATCCTGTTTGTGTAGCTACGTATCAGAAATTATCCTGTTTGTGTAGCTACGTATCAGAAATGATCCTGTTTGCGTAGCTACGTATCAGAAATGATCCTGTTTGCGTAGCTACGCATCAGAAATGATCCTGTTTGTGTAGCTACGCATCAGAAATGATCCTGTTTGCGTAGCTACGTATCAGAAATGATCCTGTTTGTCTACGTATCAGAAATGATCCTGTTTGTGTAGCTACGTATCAGAAATGATCCTGTTTGCGTAGCTACGTATCAGAAATGATCCTGTTTGCGTAGCTACGTATCAGAAATGATCCTGTTTGTGTAGCTACGTATCAGAAATTATCCTGTTTGTGTAGCTACGTATCAGAAATGATCCTGTTTGCGTAGCTACGTATCAGAAATGATCCTGTTTGCGTAGCTACGTATCAGAAATGATCCTGTTTGTCTACGTATCAGAAATGATCCTGTTTGCGTAGCTACGCATCAGAAATGATCCTGTTTGTGTAGCTACGCATCAGAAATGATCCTGTTTGCGTAGCTACGTATCAGAAATGATCCTGTTTGTCTACGTATCAGAAATGATCCTGTTTGCGTAGCTACGTATCAGAAATGATCCTGTTTGTCTACGTATCAGAAATGATCCTGTTTGTGTAGCTACGTATCAGAAATGATCCTGTTTGCGTAGCTACGTATCAGAAATGATCCTGTTTGCGTAGCTACGTATCAGAAATGATCCTGTTTGCGTAGCTACCTATCAGAAATGATCCTGTTTGTCTACGTATCAGAAATGATCCTGTTTGTGTAGCTACGTATCAGAAATGATCCTGTTTGCGTAGCTACGTATCAGAAATGATCCTGTTTGTGTAGCTACGTATCAGAAATGATCCTGTTTGCGTAGCTACGTATCAGTAATGAACCTGTTTGTGTAGCTGCGTATCAGAAATGATCCTGTTTGTGTAGCTACGTATCAGAAATGATCCTGTTTGCGTAGCTACGTATCAGTAATGAACCTGTTTGTGTAGCTACGCATCAGAAATGATCCTGTTTGTGTAGCTACGTATCAGAAATGATCCTGTTTGTGTAGCTACGTATCAGAAATGATCCTGTTTGTGTAGCTACGTATCAGAAATGATCCTGTTTGTGTAGCTACGTATCAGAAATCATGTCAAATACGTGTGACCCCTTTGTCTGCCACGCCTTTTGGCTTCCAATCGTATGGTAGAGGCATATCCGTGTATTGCTCTCCGCACGTTACATTTGTGTTTTTTTTTTTTGCTCGTTCTCGTAACGAACGGAGAACTGTACAGAAGGAATGCAGGACCCAGCACTTCTAATTTCCATGTTCGCATGTTGGAGCATTTTCTCGATACAGACCTGGTATACGTTCTCCCATCTCCTTCCAGGTTATTTTCGTGTTTCCGATCATGCGTAGTGTTTATCGATTTTTAGCGGACGCATACTGTATTGATTAAACGATTGTCGTTCGCTTGGCTATCGTGCTAGCAAAGTTTTCGTGTTTTCCCCTTCAGATATTGTTGGGCGGACTATCGTGATCGGCTATCGAAAGCTCTGTACTAACGATCAGACTATCGTACGATTATTCAGAAAGCGATTTTTATCAGCCAATAATCTGAACGTGTGTATGAGGCATTACTACTTCAGTCCCCTACACATTATTGTCAAAAATGTAGTGCTCAAAGCTGACTCTTTTGTACATGACTTCTTGTCATGCCTAAGGCAATTGGTTATACAGTATCCGCATGGTGGGTCTGTACATGCTTGTATTGCATTTCTAAAACTTTCCTAGCTAGACCTACCACTAGGACTTATACAAAAGTGGTTCTGCATTCTGCACCTTTGTGTATGTGCCCTTCCAACAACGCATTCATTAAGAGTCCCTCAAAAATGTAAGCATGCTTTGCATCAGAGAGGTCAAATAACTTTTTTCTAGCCAGGCTTGCTTTTCTAGGTAGAGTGTTGAATTTGTAAAGCACCGTATAATTAATGTTACTCTTATTAGGGTGTAGTCAGGTAAACTGTTTATGTTTGTATATGGAATGCTTAATTTGACTGCAGGTTCTGTAGGGAGCATTTGGTCAGCGCAGAGCATATCTATTACTGTAGCAAACCAGCCACATTTTTTTCTTCTACATAGATTGCTCAAAAGCCTAGCAGAGGTGAAGGGAGGCTCCAGAAAGTTTATTTTTAAATCTGGTAATAGTACTTTTTATCTGATCCTCTGAAAAGTGAGATGTTTTACCTGCCAAAGTATTTGTATTTTGGTTCATCCGGTTCCAAAATCCACACAGCGCAGCCCTACTTTTATCACTTTGTCACTCTGCTCTCTTCTATTACATTGGTCTCCAAACTGTGGCCCGCAGGCCGGATGCAGCCCTTTGCTTGCATGTATCTGGCCCTTGGGTCACCGTTTCTTCCACTAGTACAAGGCACTATTTCTTCCACTGATACCAATGATGGGGCACTATTCCTCTCACTGATGCCAATGATGGGGCACTATTTCTTCCACTGATACCAATGATGGGGCACTATTCCTCTCACTGATGCCAATGATGGGGCACTATTCTTCTCACTGATGCCAATGATGGGATACTATTACCCCTACTGATACCAATGATGGGGCACTATTCCTCTCACTGATACCAATGATGGGGCACTATTCCTCCCACTGATGCCAGTGATGGGGCACTATTCCTCCCACTGATGCCTATGATGGGCCACTATTGCTCCCACAGATACCAATGATGGGCCACTATTGCTCCCACGGATACCAATGATGGGGCACTATTGCTCCCACGAATACCAGTGATTGGGCACTATTCCCCCTCTGATACCAATGACGGGGCACTATTCCTCTCACTGATACCAACTATGAGACACCATGCTTCAACTGACCCCAACAGTGAGGTATAATTCCTCTCACACCTACCATTCAATGATAAGGCACTATTCTTCCTACTATTACCAATGATGGGGCACTAATCCTTCCACTGATACCAATCATGGGGCACTAATCCTTCCACTGATACCAATGATGGGGCACTAATCCTGCCATTGACACCAATGATGGGACACTATTTGACTTTTTTTTTTTTTTTTTACTGACGCTGGGACATTTTCTGCTCCCACTTTACCATAGTCCAGCCCCACTAAAGTCTAAAGGATAACAAACTGGCCCTTTATTTAGAAAGTTTGGAGATCCTTGTTCTATCAGCATAAACCTTATAAGTACATGAGTACTGCAGTTCAGATGACTGGTCCCTTGTGCTGCTTCTGCTTCTCCTAGTCTGAGCTCTGCTTTATAGAGGATTGCAAGAGGCCAATACCAAGCCAACTTCAGGTACATGCACTGCTTTTATTTTAAAGTGGATTCCCTATCTAACCCTAACTATGATAAAAAAAAATTGTTCCCTTTCCCTCCTGCTACCTATCATGCCTAACCTGTGTAAAAAAGATCCGTATGCTTACCTGTTTTTAGTATGCTCCAGTTCATGTGATCCTGCTCCCCTGTGTCAGTGAGTGGCCGCTGCAGGGAAGAGTAGGGAACACCAACAATGGCTGGGCTATGGGAGCCTATGAGCGATGTCACAGCTCTGGGAATTCCCAGTCGCTGTTGAGTGCTTCCTCACATGGGAACTGGAGAATGGGGGTCACGTGACTGGCCGGAGTAGACAAAAGAGGTAAGTACACAGATCTTTTTTACACAGGGTAGGTAGAATAGCTAGTAGGAAGGTGGAGGGAACATTTCTAAGAATAGTTAGTGTTAGGCAGGAACTCCACTTTAATGCTGCTAAATACGGGGCTGTGTTAATTGGCGCCATATTCTATCTTCCTGGATTTATATCTTAACCAGCTGTTTTAGCTGACATCAAATTTGACTTGTTTTGATGCACTCGGAATGTATTTAGCTAATTTAAACTAAAAGATTCATTGGGCTGTAATACTTTTTTTATATAGATTCGATTCAGTTCTATTTTACAGTTGACAGAGCAGCAGGTAATATCTTGAAACCATTCTCTTTTGCATAGTCAAAAACATATCATCCTTCCGTTTTTGATAAGGGATCATCCTGTGCTTTCTGCTAAATTATATTTTCATAAATACTTCCTTTTTTTTTCCCCCTAGCTTGACCTGTGTCTTATCTTATGACAAGGCTTCAGAACACATGTACAGATTCCCTCGTAATCATTTTTTTCATTGTTGATGGCTATTTTCTAGTCTACATGTTTTCTTCATGGTGCTTTTTACAATCTCTATCTTGCAAGTCAATTTGAACAGCATACAAGACAAAATAATCAGAATTAGATGAATTTTTGTCTTTCTTTCTCGTATGTCGTGCCCGGCCATACATGGATCGAAATTTGGATGGTTCAGTGGGAACTTGACAAATTTTTATCCATGTATTGACACTCTGGTGCTGGATGTACAGAAGTCGTTGTACTGATTGGCTTCTGAACAACTAGCCTGTCATATTTTTCCTCATCAATCAATGCTGCCAGCTATAGCTATCATTGAATTCTGATGGCGGTGAAGGCTGCCCACTGTCAGAACACAATAGCGCAGTGGGAGGATTTTCCTATCCACATCAAATGTGTGGATGGTTGAACAAAAGGAAAAGCTGCAAGCATCCTTCCTGTGCAAAACAAACTTCTCCCAACAAAAAACCCTTTCTGATTGTTAGGAGACCATCTTCTGATTGGACAACGGAAGGGCAGAAGCAAACTGATGTGGTTATTTCTGTATTATCTCCTCTTGCAAGATTGTTCCAAGTGCTATAATGACCATACTATCCAAAGCAATACAGCCCTGATTGGTTCATGGTGCTGACCCTCCCTGTGTCAGTCTTAGGCTTCATTCACAATAAAACATGTAATGCCAGGTGTTGCACATACCTCAACTCCTGGATCCTGCTAAGTTTGCACTTTGGGCTGTATTAAACTGCTGACACATTTTAAAGTAGAATGGCTTACTTTTCTTGTGATTCCTGATTCCTAAATCCTACTGACATCATCTTGCCCCTCTGGACAGTGTGTACTTCCGTGCGCCGGGAGGAGGTTCTTTAAATGGCACTGCATTTCCCATGAAGCAATGGGAAATGCAGGAAGTGATAGGCCAGTTGAGTGGGTGGAGCACGTTGGAGCTGAGATGACAACAGCGAATGAGCTGAGCTGCAATTAGAGCTGGGAGCAGAGCTGTGGCTGACGTATGTGTAATTGGCGAATCAGACCGGGAGTCTGGGACTCCCAGATCAACCCACTACAGTGAGCAGTGATGTCATAACGTTGCCGCTTACTGTAAAAGAACTACAGCTGGGGAGTTGCCAGACCAGTGGCCGGGAGGATAGAGGGCACAGCGGCCCAAAAAAGGATGTGAAGGTGAATCGGGCCTGCAGATATGTAGAATAAACATGGATATCTCATGAACAATATAACAGCCTTAGTGCTGAAAAAATAGAAGTGTGGTAAGAGTGCCCTTATCCTTTAAATCAGGGGTGGGCAACTGCGACCATCCATCTGTTGCAGAATTACAAGTCCCATCATGTTTCTCCCTCTGTGAGTCATACCTAGTATGTCAGTTTTGCAATGCCTCCTTGCATATGAGTTCTACAACAGCCGAAGAGCCGCAGTTGCCCATCCCTGCTTTAAATAGCGTATTAAATTTGCATTCGTAATAAGAAAACTCAGCTGCATAATTTAATGTAATGTTTGCCAGATTTAGATCTACATTTCTATACATAAAAATTTAGAGCATCTGAGCATAACCTTTGATTTTCATAGGGTACACCAGAAGCAGTTATACTTTGACAACACAGGCAAGTTTGGTCATGACGGGAATCCTTTTTTTTCGTGTTCATCTAGTAATCAAGAAGATGTTTACAGCAAAAGTTGCTTTCTCCCTAAACATTTCCTACTTATTTTCAGACTAAAATGGCGTTTACTTTTTTATTTTTTGTGAAATACTATTTATTGGTTTACTGGGTATGGGTCCGTTCTACAGGGAATTTTGTGATTGATGAATCCTGGTTGCCTGGAATCCCAATTTCTTTCTTGTCAATTGAGGGACAAAGGAAGTTTTTAAACGTTTGGTTCTACTACTGCCTACAGCAAGATTGGACACTGGCAAGCAAACTGTAGGCCAGCCCTGTTTAACCCCTCTTACTAAGTGCATGCCTCAGGATAGACCTCTTCTCTTCTAGTATAAAATGAAAATGAGAAAATATGCAGTGCTCAAATAAGTGCCACTCGATGCGAAGTGAAATAATGAAACAAAAAAAACCACCTTTGGGTGCTCACGTATGATATAAATATGTGACCATACAATGTGTAAATGATTAAAACCCAAAAATATGTTCACAAACAAATCACAATCCAGGTCCTTGTACAAAGTCCACTTTAGTAGATGCTTGATTACAAAGCCAACACAAGTGTCCAAAAGACAGCAAGGGGTTGATTTACTAAAACTAGAGCGTGCAAGATCTGGTGCAGCCCTGCATGGTAGCCAATCCGCTTCTAACTGCAGCTTGTGCAATTAAGCTTTGACAAAACCTGGAAGCTGATTGGTTACCATGCAGAGCTGCACCAGATTTTGCTTTCTCTAGTTTTAGTAAATCAACCCCCAAGTGTCCAGAAAAATTGTGTATACTGTTAAAACTGTGTCAATAAATAATCTTTATCTTCGTCATGAAAACACCATCACTTTTTGTTAATCACCACTTCCACTTGTGAATGATAACTGGATGCTTTCCCTCATGTGTTGACCCCCTGAGTTACAGGAGGTCTCAATGCGCCTGCACAGGAACGGCCCCAATGGAAGGCAAATGTACAAAGCCACCTCATGTCCGGGAACACTTGAGTTCCATTGTTGGTATCCTCCAGGAAACTAGGAGCTCTATAATCTTTTTAAGAAAATTGCCTATTCGGTCAAACGACCCCAGTAATTTAAATTTTTATTGTAATTTCGGTGTGAAGTGTGATGCACTCGGTGAAAGCTAACATTTTTCCTAGCCCATTTTTTTTCTTCAGTATTTTTCTTCTCAGATCACGATTCACTGCTAGAGACAGTCTCTTCCATTTCAGCTATCACGTGTGGCTATCCTCAGTCTGACTTTTGGAGTGCTGCATCCTGGCCTGGCTGGACATTGTAGGGATAGCCTGGATGTGACCTCTGAGTGCAATTTCCAAACTCCATTCTGGTAAAAGTTTTTAGCTGCGGAGAGCTTTTGACGTCCAGAGTTGCTGGCATTGCCTCCATGCTTGCCCCGTCTCTCAGGCCAAGCGCTAGGAACTACCTGAGTTACATAAGTTGCTTGTTTCCTGCTGGTTTTGCCGTGGATGGGATCATTGCTGTGGGACTGAGAACTGAATCCGTCTTCTTCCTGGAGTGTTGCGCACATGCTCTGCGCTCCTTCCCATGAGCCAGGTTTGAAGAAAACTCTTACTGCTGCTGCTCTTGCTTGCAAAGAGCCACATGGAACCTTGGCTACCTCCAGGCATTCCCTTACCTGCCAGCAGCTCTCTGGCTTTTGTGAGTACCTTCTTGGGTCAGAAGTTGCCCTGCTGCCACGTGTTTGCAAAATGTCTGATTCTAGAATCGGGAGCAGTCCTGTTTGTAACATCTACCCCAGGTTCATGCTCTACTAACTGCTCTAGGGCTTCTTGCAGCATGTCTTCTGATGATTCCGACACCTGCAGCCTAGAATCCTGTTTTGTTCTGTTCCTTGAGTATGTTCCATCATTGGAGTCTTTGGCTTCTTTGGGTGTGGCCATTTCTTTGGCCCTTTCGCTTGAAGTTTTTACTAGTTGTACAGGACTTTATGGCCCAAAATAGGATGCATGAAGGTAAAAAACCTTCAGCCTTTAAAAACACTTAAGCAAAGTGATGATGCAGGCATAAAGTGGTATTAAACCCGAAAAGCAAAAATGTAACCAATTACAGCTTACCATTCATTAAATGTGGTGGCTGTATCACCTGTTTTGTTCCCTCCTGTTTTCACCCATTGACATGGCCAGTAGCACACATCCTGTCTTAGAGTTCCCCCCCCACTCTGGATGAATGAGCACAGGATGCACCTTTGGACAAAAGCACTGTTGCTCTGGGGGGAGGGGAGTGTTATATGTACTAGCAGATTTTAAATACACTACCAAATTGAAGCTAAACTTTAGCTATTACTGTATAAGCAGTTACAGCAATATTTCCTCGCAACATCAGTGCAGTGGATATGGAAGGGTAATGAGAGAGTAAAATGTGTGTTTTACTGCAGTAAGAGTCCCTTCCATGCTGCAAATAAGCTACAGGTGTGACTTTCCTGTGGTTTAAAAGACAAATGCTACCTTTAGTTGTATTAACCAACCTATGTATGTGGCCAGAGGTGCGAGGGTGCTGGTGTATGCAATACTGTATGTGGCCAGAGGTGCGGGGGCGCTGCTGACACTTTCGGGTGCTCCAACGCACATTACGCCCCCCCCCACCCAGCTGGGAGTGTCTCCGAACGCCTCAGAGTTCTCCACGAAGCGCTGGGAGCCACCAGCGCCCCCCCACCTCTGGCCACATACAGTAATACATACAACAGCGGCCTGAATCCTGCACTTCTAGCGAGACGGCACTCGCAAATCAAGTCAGGATTCTTTTTTAAAAACAGCTCTTATTGCGAAACGCTCATGTACCGCGTTACTCGCAATCTGAGGTTTTACTGTACCTGTTATGTCTGCTAGTAAAGGTCACCTCATGCAACTTCCTATGATGTGTGGCAGTGATGCTGCACTGCACCTGAATTGAAGTAAGGCAAAACTTTCTTTTGTTTTTCCCATTTTGGATAGAGTAAGGGAGGGTCATAAACCCTGTCAGATTATTTTATTTTATTGCCTTCTGTGTCCCATTGGGGATGCTTTCTTTCACTTCCCATCCCATAGCCAAACAGGAAGTGAGAGGAAATCCCTGCAAATTAAGGGAATTCCTTGGGGACCCCCAGCTCACCAGAACTAGTGTCTCCATTGGAAGATTTCCCCTCTATTACTTTTCTGGGGACAACCCAAAATGTGTGATTTTCTTTTCCTTTCAATCTCAATGATAATGGTAAACCAGACAAATAGAAAGGGTAAAGAGGGCAAATACAGCAATAAAAATTGACAGGTGTCTAATCCATCTCCCTTCTATCCATAAGTAAAACAAAGTTTTGCCTTTGATTACACTTTAACCACCTGCCATCCGCGCCATAGCCGAATGACGGCTACAGCGCGGCTCTAAAATGCCGGGAGGACGTCAATAGGGCACGCTCCCGCGGGCGCGCGCACATGCCACCGCACGCTGCGGGAGCGTGCCCGCGGGTCGGGCGGACCTGATGTCCGCCGGAGACCCGCGATCTCCTTACAGAGAGGAGGAACGGGGAACCGCCGAAGTAAACACGGCGGTTCCCCGTTCTGTGAGGGGGGGGCATGACAGATCTACTGATCTCTGTCACTGGGATCAGTTAGATCTGTCATGCCCCTGTCAACCCCGCCCCCCCACAGTTAGAACACACCCAGGGAACATAGTTACCCCCTTCACTGCCCCCTGCAGGTTAACCCCTTCACTGCCAATGACATTTACACAGTAATCAGTGGACATTTAAATTTCTGATCGCTGTATAAATGTCATTGGTCCCAAAAAGGTGTCAAAAACGTCCGACATGTCCGCCCCGATATCGCAGTACCGATAAAAATCGCAGATCGCCTCCATTACCAGTAAAAAAAAAAAAAAATAATAATAATAAAAACGCCATAAATCAGCGATTTTTTTTTTTTTTTTTTTTTTTTTTTTTTTTACCAAAAATATGTAGAAGAATACCGGAAGTGACGTATGACGTATAGGCCCCACCCTACGCGTTTCGTCATATGACGTCTACTGGAGCGGTGCCCTCACACGGCGCTCCCGGTCTTAAATACTACTGGTTATTGAGAAATAAACTGTCGCCTCTTCTGAGTGAGGGCGGCCATTTTATTGGATGTATGGAATTTTCACCGCTCCAGTAGACGTCATATGACGAAACGCGTAGGGTGGGGCCTATACGTCATACGTCACTTCCGGTTTCCGGGCCGTGGAAGGCATGGAACACGACGGATATCCCGTATCGAATGTACACGCTCGTGTCTACATGCGGATATGTAAGTGTTTACTTGTCTTGGTATTACAATAAAAGTAGCAATATTGCGCAAGATACTGTCTTATTTTGCATGATCTAAAACCCAAACGGAGAGGAGAAAGGTGTACTGGCTTCGTGAGCACCCCGCCAGGGGGAAACATCATTGACAGTGGAGTGCAGCAGGCTTTTGTGGAATTCTACCAAACGTGTACCCCTTTAGTGGGGAACGTTTTCTGGTGAGTGGCCACACGTTTTTAGAGAAAGAGGGGAACACCAGATGCACAGAGTGGAGTGGATGCATGTCACAGCTACATTGCACTTCTAGAGGAATTGTCAACACGTTTGCATGAAGTGAAGACACCTCCAGTGTATTTAAACATTTCAGAGACTGTTACACAGCACGCCTTTGACAGCACTTGTTTGGCTTTTTGCACATTACGTATAATTTGCACATTTGCACGCTATTTATATTGTTCAATATGTCATTCTCAATACGAGTCATATATGTATTTATGGTCTTATAAGGCAAGTTACTTTTATTTGATCAATTTCTGATTTTTTACGACACATTTTGTCACATGATTTACACTTTTTCTTGATATTTATTGATTTTTTCATTTCTCTTTTTCAATATCATTATATTATTATCAGATTGTTATACACCAGAATCGAACATAAATACCACACTATTACTTGATTTTTGACACACATTATATATATTAATTCACCTTAGACCTCAAGACATTTTTATGGAATATTTACCGGTATGCTGAGAATTATATCCGATATTTAACACCCACCAGTAATTTATAATTTATTTATTCACAGAGCAGCTCCATATCAACCTTAATACGCCCATAGGAAGAGACCATGAACTACCTAGTCCTAGAGCAATCAACAGCGCTGTGGTAGTTCCTTGAGAACTACAAGCCGACAACTGCAAAAACTGTCAGCACTTCTAGTTTTCCAATTCACAGAGCACTGTGAATGGATGAGTGGGCAGAGCCCAGCACGGCTGCGTTTTCTCTAGATAGTGGCAGCACGCATGCTGGGGGTGGGGGGGGGTTATGAAAATTCCAATTGTTACATGTTACATCCTAAATATGGTTGTAACATGTTACGAAAAGTGAACTTTTTAAGAGCAAACTTGCCACTCATGTAGGATGCACGTGGCTGTACTATAGTGGAATAAAAAAAATGGGGACATGGCTACCAGCGTTGTCACTGATAATTCACAAACCTGATTGTTCATCAGCACCTGGTCTTTCCCAGCCCTGTCCAGTGTGGATTCTGAATTGACGGCACTGCCTTTCTTTGTGAACCCCTTCCACTGTCAGCTGAAGTGTCTGGTTGGCCTTGTTTCACACAGGCTTCAACTTGTACAAGAGCAGTGTGAACCGCAAGCTTGGACAAAGCTTTTGCAGAGCTTTCAGCAAGCTTTGACAAAGATTTTAAATGACCATTCAGCTCCAGTTTGTAAATGTTGAACACAGAACCTAATGGGTATGTTAATTGCCACTTTAAACAAGCTGCTAGCAGACTTTAGCAGGCTGTCAAGAAGTTCTGAAGCCTTCTAGCAGCTTGTATACTGGGGCTATCAACACTCCCATTAGAATCTGTGTTCAACATTTACAAACTGAAGCTGAATGGTACTTTAAAAGCTTCAACAATGCTTGCTGAAAACTCTGCAAATGCATTGCCAAAGTTTGCTGTTCACAGAAGCTGAAGCCTGTGTGAAACAAGCTGGAGGGAGAGTATGTGAGACAAAAATGAAGGATTTGGATCGGTAAGACCCCTTTCACACCAGAACATTTTTCAGGTGCTTTTGCTCTTAAAAATAGAGACTGAAAAGCGCCTGAAAAACTCCCCATAATACACCCCAGTGTGAAAGCCTGAGTGCTTTCACACTGGGGCGGTGCACTTGCGGGACGGTAAAAAAGTCCTGCAAGCAGCATCTTTGGGGCAGTGTGGGAGCGATGTATACACCACTCCTCCACCGCCCCTGCCCATTGAAAACAATAGGGCAGCGCTCCCGAAGCCGCTTCGGGAGGGCCACTAACCGGCACTTTTAACCTTTTTTTAACCCCTTGTGGGGGGTTAAAAGCGCACTGCTGCCGCCCGAATAGCAGTGCCATAGCGCTGCTATAACGAGCGGTAAACGCCGCAAATTAGTGGTGTTCTGCCGCTAACGCTCGGGCAGCCCTGGTGTGAAAGGGGACTTGGGGAACTTTTTTTTTTTTTGTCTACTTCATGGGGCTTGTGCATCACACAGTACCTGGATTTGGGACTTGTTTCTTCTGTCATACAGAGCAGAAAGTAAGAGGATGGAATCACTGATTGAACTCTGTGAAATCTAAAGCTACTCTCCAAGCTGCTGCCAAACTACAAAACCACCAAGACCTTTGATGTGTCAGGGTAATTTTATAGATAGGCAAATTCTATGCTCATATTGATTAGTGGTTCCAAATGAATTACTATTGCAGTAGGGAACCGACACAAAAGATTCTCAGCATCTTTCCAAATAACTTTTCTGTTTATTTGGCACAATTGACGTTTTTTGTACACATGATTCTATGAGGAAGTGAGCTGCCATCTAGATAAGGGGGAGGCCTGTAGATGTAGTGTTCCTGGATTTTGCAAAAAACATTCGATACAGTTCCTCATAAACGCTTAATCTACAAGCTGAAGTCTGCAGGCATGGACCATAAGGTTTGTTCTTGGATAGAAAACTGGTTACAGGGGCGCATTCAAAGGGTGGTGATAACGTGCACTCAGACTGGTCTGGAGTGGTAAATTGGGGAAACCAAGGTCCTGTCTTGGGGCCAGTTCTGTTTAATTTATTCATAAATTACATATAGAGGATGGGATAAATGGCTCAATCTCCATTTTTACGGACGACACAAAAATAAGCAGGGCAATAACTTTACATCAGGCTATAGAAATTTTTACAGAGACCTGAACAAAATAATGGAGTGGGCAACTACATGGCAAACAAGGATTAATATTTAGAAATGTAAGGTAATACACTTGTGGGCTAAAAACAAATGCAAACTACTCGCTAGGGGGAGAACCTCTGGGGGAATCGAGGATGGAGAAAGATCAGGGGGTCCTAGTAGAAGACAGACTGAGCAATAGCTTGCAATGTCAAGTTGCAACTACCAAAGCCGGCAGAATATTAGCATGCATAAGAAAGGGGGTATACTCTAGAGCAGTGGTTCTCAACTCCGGTCCTCGGGGCCCACTAACAGGCCAAGTTTGCAGGATAACTGAAATACATCACAGGTGATATAATTTGCTGCTCAGTGATTGCGGTATTCTAGTCTGCATCTCCCCAAGGTAATACTGAAAATCTGGCCTGTTGGTGGGTCCTGAGGAGAGAAGTTGAGACCCACTGCTCTAGAGATAAAACTATAATCCTACCACTTTATAAAACTCTTGTTAGGCTTCATTTACACTGCTGCTGGTAAACGGACGTTTAGAGTCATTTGGGCATTTTTTTCAGCTGCCCCTGAACTCTCCTCTGTTATTTAATCAGTGCATGTACACAGGGTCGTTTAAGGTAGTTTCCAGGCAGTTGAGTTTAGAGGCTTTTTTTGAAACACGAAAAAAAGGGTTCAGACACCAGTTGAGGGTTTTGAAATGACAAATCGGCTTGTAAATGTCACTAAACATGCCTAAACGCGGTAACTCGTGACTAGGACCATTGCGTTTACAGGCGTTTCCATTTTTCAAAAACTCTCCTAGACGCAAACGAGGCATGCAAAACGCGGCAAAACGACAGTTTTAGGCGCCGGATTCTAGCTGTCAAAAAAGATCGTTCAGGGGAGGTTGAAATAGTGTCCTGTGTAAATGGAGCCTTGGGCCACATCTGCAGTATTCCATCCAGTTCTGGTCACCGGTCCTCAGAAGGGATGTGCTGGAGAGAGTCCAAAGAAGGGCAACAAAATGAAGAAGGGGACTGGAGGACCTCAATTATGAGGAACAACTACAAGCATTAAGTTTAGCTTGAGAGGGGACATGATGGCGATATACAAATATCGCAATGGTGATCCCAGCATAGGAAAAAAAGTTTCAGTCTCAGGGAGTGTAAGAGGACACTATGCTACACACTGAGATTGGAGGAGAAGTGGCTTAACCTTAAGTGTGCAGGGTGTTTGTCACGGTCAGGGCGATAAGGACGTGGAACTCTGTTAGGTGGTGTCAGCGGGGAGTTTTGATATTTTTTAAAAGACTCTTGGACGTGCATCTTAAAGAACACAACATACAGGGATATGGGAGATGATTATCGACACTGACACACGTAGGTATCGCATTAATATTACAATCATACTTTTATGGTAACAAGGGTAGGTGGGCCAATTTCTTATTAGAACTCGAAAGAATGCACCGTCTAATGAAAAACATTATTAGTGCTGCATGCACAATAAGTGCAGTGTGCAATCCATAGGCAAACCATACAAAAATAGAATACAGTAAAACCTTGGATTGCGAGCATAATTCGTTCTGGAAACATGCTTGTAATCCAAAGCACTCGTATATCAAAGCGAATTTCCCCATAAGAAATAATGGAAATTCTGATTCATCCCACAACCATTTATTCAGAAGTCCTTCAGTTTATAGTCCATATAAAAAGATTATAGCAATGTTTTAGGTTGTGTAACCATAAAATGTCCATCCGCAAATGACCGCCTCCACAAGGGGATTAGAAGCAAAAGGAGCTACAGGGTATAAAAGAGAAGAGAGGCGCCTCTAAGTGTAGCAATATGGTTACATTTAATGAAGGTACAACATTTAGCAACTCGCATGGTTGATGAGTAAACGAGGCACATCCAAGTATGCAGGCATCTGGGGTAAAGCTGTCCACATAGACCACCCTCCGCACCGCCGGCTCTCACCGATATCAGTCTGCAGTCGTGACCGGGAAGACTACCCTGCGGTTGAGCGATCTGAAAGCGAGGCTTGGAGCACTCATGGAGTACAGTGTGGGGATTAAATAAAAGTTTAACATTTTTGATGAGTTCTTTTTTTAAGCTGATTACGCTTGTGAAATCTAGAATAGCTTGTACTTGGAAAGTTATCCTCAACTTTCTGTACTGTTTGTTTTTTTTTTTTTTTTTTTTCTCTTCTCTGTTTTTCCCTATGTATGATGCTATAGGTCAGTCTTCATGCAGCAGTTAGCGGCAATTTTGCAACAATGTGCATGAACGAGGCTTTAAAAAAAAAACGAAACGTGATTATGATAGCAGTAGTAACTTTTTACACAGCAGTCTTTAATTATTATGTCATGTGTTGTTAATTATTAATGAATAATAATTATTTAGCTGCAAGAGTGCAACTGTGCCCATTTTATTTCCTGCAAGGGACAGTAATGAATGGCTGCCTTTCCCTACCATGTCACTCTTTTATACATGATTAAAAGCTACTGGGAACTAAACAATTTGTTACCCACATGAGAGCAGTGAAGCTAAAAATAAATGCGCCAATAAGTTCTTCAGCCCTCTGCTCTCCGTTAATTACACCCTGATTGGCAGCAGAAATCTTCTGTGCACAGTCAGGAAAAAAAATCCATGTCTTTTCTGAAATGCCATGGTGGCTTTATAGAACCAGAGCTAGTTTATTTAGTTGAAACTGTTATACACTTTTTAGAGTTTTTCATACAGCACAAAAATTGGTCAAATTTAAATTTAGAGAATTTATGATACAAGATACTCTTTTACTTAGGGAGTGCTACTCCGTGTCGGAGTATGAATCAACCATTTTACGCTGTTGGTAAGTTTAAATCTTTAGTACTCTGCATCTCCAGGCTTGGAAACCCAGACAGATAGATTTTGCAGCATCTGCAATTTCAGCAGATACAGTCTGGCTACTTAGGGGTCAGGGATGACTGCTTCAGACTTTCTCAATACACTGCAACCAAAAGTGATATGACTATGTAATTTTACCTTGTTCTCAGTCAGAGATGAACTCCGTGCCACTAATCATAACATATAAAAAAAATCCTGAATGAACCCTTATGCATCATTTCTAGCAAACTTTGCATAAAACCAGGTATTTTTGGTTCTAATACATTACAATACATGTTCAAGCTGGCCAGTTACGTCAATGCAATTTCTCTGGCCAGTCCCTACTCTACTCTGCAAAATACTTGCTTATAGCACGATTCAGTGGATACAGTGCCAATATTGAGCAAACACGCAGTTGTAGGTGAGCTACAGGTTCAGGTCTGGCCACTGACCTGCACCATGACTGGTGGAGGGCCACAGCATACATTTGGCATGTTCAGGTCTCATGGACTGATTGTATTAATACATTAATGTCACTATTACCACTAGGTGGTCACATGCACTGTTATATGTTTGTTTATATATTATTTAATTTTAGTTTGATTGCAGTAAGTTCTTTATATATTTCTTTTAATTGAATTTCTAGGAGGGTCTCACCACTATTACTGTGTACTGAAGGAGTTTATTGCTATTTTGCAAGTAGCCACTGGGTGGCACTATTAACTATTGATAGAGCACATTTTTTTGTTACTCAATTGAAGAAAGAGGTAGCGTTTCACTGTTTTAATAACATTGCAATAAATATTTAAGCTGGCCAGTTGCGTCAACGTAATTCCTCTCTGGCCAGTCCCTACTCTGCTCTGCAAAATACTTGCTTATATCACGATTCAGTGGATACAGTGCCAATATGGCGCAAACACACAGTTGTAGGTGAGCTACAGGTTCAGGTCTGGCCACTGAACTGCACTGTGCAATAAAAAGAAGGTATACCAGAGCACCGGTATCTGACATTTCTAATTATAACCCATGACACATATAAAAATAATTCCAGTTATGCTAAAAGATGACAACCTATAGAAGGGATAATAAAAAAGTGACACCGTCCTGCCACTAATCGTTAACATTTTGTTAAGCCAAAAACAAAAATCTAGTATATTTCAGATTACCAGTGCTTAGATGTGATAGCTGCATTTGCTTTATTTTTACAGAGTGATTCTGCCAGTAACGCATTTCCTGTCCCAGGGTGGCAAAGCTCATGCTTCGTACTGTGTCTGGGAGTGTATTAGGACTATAGAACACCTCCCCCTCTCCTCTTCCCTATAAAATGTGTTCTGTAGTCCTCAGGGATTGGTGGTAATAAAGTTAAAGGGTAACTCCACTTTCGTGGGAAAAATAATATAGCGCATATAATTGTGACACAAGTCATATTTTAATTGATTGTTATTAAAAATTACCTTTCATTTTCAATCTGCAGCCGCTGTAATTTTCAGAGAATGCATTGCAATATGGCTACCTGGAGTTGTTCTGTACACAGAGTGTGTACTGGCCACTCCCCAGAAACATCATTTCCTGCTTGTGTGATTGGCTCACCAATTTTCCCAGAAGTCTGCCTAAGATGCAAGTCAGATTTTAGGCATCCCCTGCAACAAAAATGTCATTTTTGGAGAGACACTTTCAGTAGGAACACGTCTAAAGGGATGCTGGCCAAGTAGATTTCCCCATTAGTGCTCTCCAACTGCACACCTGACAGTTAATTATGAAACCACTCCCTTTAGACCCATTCAGTACAGAGGCACAGAGAAACAGAGGGATTTCTTCAGAATAGCAAAAGGTAGGAATCTGCAACAAAGGTTGTTTTAATCCTTGCAATGTACATAAATCACCCAGTGGGGAATGTTTTTTTCTCAACAAATGTGGAGTTACGCTTTAACCACTTCAGCCCTGGAAGGATTTACCCCCTTCCTGACCAGAGCACTTTTTGCAATTCAACACTGCGTCGCTTTAATTGACAATTACGCATCAGTGCGATGTTGTACCCAAATGAAATTGATGTCCTTCCCCCCCCCCCCCCACAAATAGAACTTTCTTTTGGTGGTATTCGATCACCTCTACATCACTTCTGATCACCGCTATAAACAAAAAAGAGCGACAATTTTGAAAAAAAAAAATCAATATTAATATCAAAGGGTTAAATGTGTTCCCTAGGTGTGTTCTAACTGTGTGGGGGCTTGGCTGGCAGGGGCATGAGAGATTTAACTGATCCCGATGACAGGGATCAATAGATCAGTCATGCCCACTGAGAGAACGGGTACCGCCATGTTTACATCGACTGTTCCCCGTTCTTCCTCTCCAGAAGGCGATCGCGGGTCTCCGGTGGATATCGAGTCCGTCAGACCCACGGCCACACTCGCGCAGAGTGCGGCGGGCACGAGAGAGCAGTGGCCTGCTACTACGGCTGCGCGGATCGCCGTTTATAGATGGCGATCTGCGCAGCGGTGCTAACTTTCCGCTGTTAATGCATGTGAGATGGACGGCAAGTGGATAGCTGATAACCGCAAAAGCAAACTGTCCAGGAATTTATCAGCTCACATGTTTTCTGGCAGGATCAACAGGTATTTTCTTAGTACTCATCAAACGGGGGGGGGAAAAAACAATCTGATTATGCTTCTCAAACAGATATAAAAAAAAAAATGTATATATCTGACCTCTGAAGAAGTCACAGGATATGACGAAACGCGTTTGGTGGAACCCAAGGTGTACGTAGCCACGCTCCTGTGAAGCGCAAACGAAGATGGGCGGGAACGAAAGTGACCACCAGCATTCAGTGGCGGTGTTCACGGAGCGCTCGCAGTGTGATTGTTGAATTGTACTGTGGAAAGTGGCTTAATAAATCCTTTTACAAGAGAGGTACGCAATGAGATTCTTTTTATTCATTTCCTAATGGTTTGCTAACGGACAAAGGAAGCAAGGGAAGCAGATGACACCACATCCACATGTCGGATTGTAGACCAAAAGCGCAAGTGACTTTTCCTACCGTACGGTAGGAGAGTCCACAGAGTCTGGTAAGCGGGGAAAAAACCCACAACCACTTATCTTATTCGAGCACCCAGCACGGCACGGGCACGTTTTTATGATTTAAGAAAGCTAAGAAGTTTTTTGTGATTGCCCTGAAGAAATCTTTTTTACCTTCAATTTTATCTTCAAAACAAACTATCACTGGCACTTTTGAAATATAGACTTTTTGCATAGTATTTAAAGGCACCAGCACTTATTCTTAACAATGAATTAATTGTATGTGATGTTTTAAATTGTACCACATAATAATATGATGTTTTAAAAGTTTTGCACATAAATTGGTTCAACACAAGTATTAGATAAAGGCACTTTCATAGGCACAGTCACTTTAAATAAGAGACACATAGTATGTTATGCAAGCGCTGTTGGAACAGCAAGTAATGTTCATATAAACAAATATATCTAACAGACCAAAGGGAAGCTAAAAGAAGTTTGTTAGGGTTTACATACACTTAAAAATGTAAGGAAAACTGGGCAGTGTACCTAAGATACTAAGCACTAGCTCGGTATCTCTACTCTAATCAGTAGCACAAGCTTTTGACATATTTTTGTTCAATGACATGTATGTTTAAAACCTGGTCAAGCAGTCTTGTGACCATGTGTAAAGTTCAGAGGAAGCGTGATATTTTTCTTTCCTTGTTTTATATCGTTGCTCAGTAGAAACCGTTTGTTCTTCATACTTTCCATAAAGTGAACCTGTCAGCTATTTTAAAATTTCAAAAGTCCTTCCTAAGGCCTTGTGCGCACATATGATTTGTGACAACCACCTGTGAATCCAGCCACAGGAATGTGCTGGATTCTTGCGGCAGCTGGCACTAATCGTTCTTCGGTTCCCTTTGTATCACCTCAACGCAAACCTAAGCCCTCATACACATGGGCGTTTTTTGACGCCAATTTTTTGGCGTTTTTGCCATGTTTTTCTCCATGTTATTCAATGGCCCCATTAAAGCGCAGACGTTTTTAAGCTGTAGAGGGCGTTGGCGTTGGTGAGCTGTAACTAGAGCGCGGTACCAGCGCGTTCCGAGGCTGTCTTATTGTACCTCTTTTTGTACCGTTTTTGCGGTTTTTTAACCGCAGTTTTTTGCGGGTACAC
>BLSH010054209.1:1083451-1096948 GCA_018402905.1 Glandirana rugosa | reverse complement strand
AGGATAAGGCGGTCTTGCGACCCCTTCCGTCCTTTCTTCCAAAGGTAGTCTCTTCTTTTCATATCAATGAAGATATTGTTCTACCCTCATTGTGCCCTCGTCCATTGCACCCGAAGGAATTCGAGTTGCATGCCTTGGACGTAGTTAGGGCCTTACGGGTGTACTTGGCTGCTACAGCTTCTTTTCGAAAAGCTGACGCCTTGTTTGTTTTGCCAGAGGGCCCGCGCAAAGGTTTAGCGGCCTCTTCGGCAACAATTTCTCAGTGGATTAGAAAAACCGTGACCCATGCGTATTCTGTTCGCGGCAAGGTTCCCCCTTTTCCGGTCACGGCTCATTCTACCCGGGCGGTTAGTACTTCCTGGGCCTTCAGACACCAGGCTTCGGTGTCACAGGTGTGCAAGGCGGCCACTTGGGCCTCGGTTCACACTTTTACTAAGTTCTACAAAGTTGATGTGTTTGCATCTTCAGATGCTGCTTTTGGCCGCAAAGTTCTGCAGGCGGCAGTGTAGGCGCGACTGGCGCCTCCTCAGAGGTTCATTTGGGTACAGTTGTTTTTGCGTTTACCCACCCCTCTTTTTTTGACACAGTTTGGGGACGTCCCCACAAAGTCAAGAAGAGCTGCGTCTGTCAGTGAACGTAGGAGAAAAAGGGATTTTATTATAACTTACCGTAAAATCCTTTTCTCCGAGTTCACTGACAGACGCAGCACCCACCCCTCTGGGCTCTGTTTTTGGTACGGCTTGTGTACAAACTGGAGAGTCCTCTGTGAGGGGGGGTTTTAATGTAGGAAAGGAGGACGGCCCCCAGGGGAGGGGCCAGCTGAATTCTTTCCCTGCCTAGTTAACTCCTGGTAAGACGAACATAAAACCCCACAAAGTCAAGAAGAGCTGCGTCTGTCAGTGAACTCGGAGAAAAGGATTTTACGGTAAGTTATAATAAAATCCCTTTTTCAACATAAGGAACAAAAGTGCAATAAGTTTATATATGAAGTCCTAAACAAGTGCAGCAAAAAATCCTCCCACAATGTCTTCACATTGAACAATAAAAAAAATACAGGAAATTAAGCAGGCAACTCTAATGGGGCTTGGAGGCCCTTTCAGTGGCCATTAGAGTGTCTGTTAGAGAGAGACTCTCTCCAGGTCCCATTAGAGACTACAAAAAGTATAGTGGGGCCTGGAGGGGGGTCTCTCTCTAAAAGAGGCACTCTGCGTCCATTAGAGAGTCTGTTAGAAAGCGCCCCCTCCAGGCTCCATTAGAGACTACAGTGTCTAATGGGACCTGGAGGGGGGTCTATTTAACAGAGGCCTTCTTAGGGGGTGCGCTGTGTACAGAGTGCGGGGTTCAAGGGGTGCGCTGTGTACAGAGTGCAGGGTTCAAGGGGTGCGCTGTGTACAGAGTGCAGGGCTCAGGGGTTACATCTGCATACCCCCCCCCCCCCAAGTACAAAGCTCTCTGCCCCACAGATTCCAGTTCAGAGCTCAGCACCCCACCACCACCACCTTCCAGTATGGGGCTTTCCTCTGAAAAGAAAAGGAGTACTTGCAGTGTCCATGCAGGCTGCTGGTGAGCAGGAGCTTCTGCCTGTGTAGATGCCTCATCCTCTACCTTTTTCTTCGCTCCCGGATTTCCTCCAGTCCTGGGGTGATGCAGGGTCAGAGTGCCGGGGCCCACGCAGCAACACACTGACAGGTAGGTGATGCGCCGGCAGAAGTTGCGAGTATTGGAGAGGATCAGGGGCTTACCCCCCCCCAATTTATAAATGTAAAAACACCCACAGTTTTTTTTTTTTTTTTTTTTTTTTTAATGTTTTCAGGAATATTTATTGCACAAATTTCGCAGCCCCTCATCACAGTGCCCCCTTTTACTCTGCCTCCGCTGCACCTGTACTTATGGCATAAACAGAATACTATTAGCAATAGCGATGTGTTTAAGTAAGAGACTGCAGGCATACTATAGGAGATGGTCAGAGACTGCAGACATGATATAGGAGACGGTGTAGAGACTTCAGACATGATACAGGAGGTGGTCAGAGACTGCAGACATGATACAAGAGATGGTCAGAGACTGCAGACATGATACAAGAGATGGTCAGAGACTGCAGACATGATACAAAAGATGGTCAGAAACTGCACACATGATACAAAAGATGGTCAGAAACTGCACACATGATACGGGAGATGGTCAGACTACACATATGATACGGGAGATGGTCAGAGACTGCACACGATACTGGAGATGGTCAGAGACTGCACACGTGATACGGGATATGGATTGACCCTCTCCTTTATAGTATCTGCAGTCTCTGACCATCTCTTGTATAAAGTCTGCAGGCTCTGACCATCTCTTGCATCTTGTCTGATGTCTCTGACCATCTCTTGTATAAAGTCTGCAGGCTCTGACCCTCTCCTGTATAATGTCCTCTGTCTCTGAGACTGCAGACCTACTACAGGAGACGGTCAGAGACTGCAGACCTACTACAGGAGACGGTCAGAGACTGCAGACCTACTACAGGAGACGGTCAGAGACTGCAGACCTACTACAGGAGACGGTCAGAGACTGCAGGCCTACTACAGGAGACGGTCAGAGACTGCAGACCTACTACAGGAGACGGTCAGAGACTGCAGAACTACTACAGGAGACGGTCAGAGACTGCAGACCTGATACAAAAGATGGTCAGAGACTGCACTGGGGGGGGAGCGAGGGGGGCCTGGAGAGAACAGGGGGTGGAGAGCACATGGGGCACCGGAGAGAACTAAGGGGAGCCATGGAGCACGGCGGGGGGGCAAAGAACAGGGGCATGGAGAGCACTGGGGGGGGTTGGAGAGAACAAGGGGGTGGAGAGCACTGGGGGAGCCAAAGGGCAGGGGGGCAGAGGGGGCGTTGAGTGCTGGGGGGGAAGCTGGAGAGCACTGAGGGGCCGAAGAGCATGGGGGCGGGGCAGCAAAAGAAGTTGGATAGGAGCGGTGGGGCATCTTCATATAGAGGAATTGATCTTTCCATATTCCTCCTACAGTCACTGAATGCCCGATTCTCCTCTTCTCCCTCCTGCAGGCATCCAGCGGCTGCAGAAGGAATATGGAAAGATCAGTTCCTCTATATGAAGCTGCCCCACCGCTCCTCCTATCCAGGCACACAAGGAGGCTGCAAGGGCACTGACTTTCAGGCAGGATCAGACGATGGGATTGGGAGCTCCTTCTCTTTCATGGCCCTGACTGCTGAACCGAATAGGTGGGCCGGGTGAGCGGTGTGGGCTGAAGGAGCAGCCCAGTTACTGCAGCTGCTTTGTGCCTCACATGGACGGGACCCTCAGACCACTACCAAATCGACCGACTGGTCCTTCTGCCCTTGGGCGGTACCATTTATAAGAGTGTCAGTGCAGGCTGACTGACAAGAATATGAGCAAGCCACACAGTGATAGAGGGGGACTTTCTTCACAGATTTCTCAATTATTGTTTGCAAATGCAACCCAGAGCTGATAATGATTGGCCGCACACAGGAAAATATAGGTTTAAATATCTGCATTTAGAAATTGATATCAGAAGCACAAATGATGTAAATTGAGAAGAAACCTCTGTGTCTTTCCCTATTTTTCAGACAACAAGAGCAGAATTTGACTTCCCTGAGTATTCTATACGTCGAAGGTACCAGGACTTTGACTGGTTGAGGAATAAACTTGAAGAAACCCAGCCCACTCACTTCATTCCCGTAGGTAGTATGTTGCTGCTGTTTGGATAAGCTGCACAGCTGCCTCAGTAGTGACCTGAGGAGTTTAAAGTGGTTGTAAACCTCAGACATGAAATATGAACAAAACATATCCCTCTATAGAGTGTAATTGTCTCAATTAAGAGCACTAAGTGTAATTTCTGTCTGCTGCTTTATTCCTCTGCCATCAGCATGAATCACTTCTGGCAAGTTTTCTTGACACCAAGAGAAGATTGGTGACAGGGGAGGGAGCTCCAGCACGCAGCCTGTGATTGAGGGCCTCAGCTCTGTTTCTGTGTGCTGTGTGAATGTGGGGGTTTCCTTTCAGTCAGCTCTCAAAGCTCTCCTAACTGTATAATTCCAGCTCTCCACGTTTTCTGACAGCTTAGGCCAACCTTTTCAACGCCGAGGAACCCTTGAAATAATTCTCCGGTCTCGGGAACCCCTGCTAAAAATTAAAAATCTACAACTCATGATACATTCGAGTGATGGTCAATGGGAAAAATGCTCCTTACACTTGTTGTCATTGAGAAGTATTACCCCCTGACAGATAGCTAAAGAGATCAATGATATCATTGGGAATTTATCTGAGAGGTTGAACTTGACCATTGCTCAAGGAACCCCTAGCAACCTCTGGGGGAACCCTAGGGTTCCACGAAACCCTGACTTAGACAAACTTTATATATTCTGTAGATAAACAGGTACAACTGATGTAGGATGATTTGTTTCATCTCTGCGTATCACCTGAGGCCAGTCACTTCACTGGGTATATGTAAAGGTTTACAACCACTTTAAGTTTTGAGTTGCTGATGCTTCTGCATGTTTCAGTGTTTAATGTGACTATGTATTTTGGTCTACTATTATAAGCAGCCCAGTTACATTTTTGACAATTTTTAACAAGTTTCTTTTGGTGCTGGTTATCTTTGCACTGCGTGCTTTGTGCTTGGGACTGCTTACAAACAGGCGTCTAAGGTGAGTATGTAGCCGAATAAGGGTTAGTGTTAAGACTTTGTTTATGTATTAAAGTGATTATTAATGCACCTTTCACACTTATGCGACTTGTCCTGCAACTTGGGACTGCAAAGTCACATGACAAGTCGCTCCCCATGATTTCCAATGAGCACCATTCATATCTGTGCGACTTCAAGTTGCGCCGACTTCAAAGTAGTCCCTGCATTACTTTGTCCCAACTTTGACGCAACTTAAGGTCCATAGACTTCAATGTTAAACCCTCAAAGTCTCATGCAAATCGCACCTGAATAATATAGATGCGATTTCTGTACGACTTTGTAATATGTTTTCATTGTGGCACAGTTGCAACAAAGCCAGACCAAAGTTGTACTGACCACAAATTGCGTCAAAATCGCGGCAAAAAATTGCAGTAAAATTGCGTTGCACACGTGTGAAAGGGGCCTAAAGCTTACATTTTTTATTAAACTAATAAACATGCTATACTTACTTGCTCTGTGCCATGGTATTGTGCAAAGCGGCCCTGAACCTCATCTTCTAGGGTCCCCTGCTGGTGCTCTAGGTTCCTCCTCTTCTCAGTGTGCATAAGAAGCTATTTCCTTAGTGGGGTGCACCTGCGGGCTCACTCCTGAGCCAGGATGTTGTAGTCTATTGACACACACAGCGCAGCTTGGCCCCGCTTCCTCCTCACAGAAGTTTGACAGCAGCAGGAGCCAATGTCTCCCGCTGCTCTCACTGAGTCCTGTGAGAAAGAGAGAGCAGCACTGCTGCACTTGGTCACAGCGCTGGATCAAGATAGGCCCCAGGTTAGTATAAAGGGAAGTGAGGGTGCGATGTAACCAATGGGACATTTTTTTTACCTTAATGCAGGGGAATGTCCTTCCTTTAGAACCACTTTAAGTATGTTTTAGGTTCAATTAATGATTACGTTTCAACCAGTTAGGTTTTAGGAGCTTGTTTCAGGGGTTGGGTTATAGGTGGACAGGGAATTACATGTCAAGAACTCTTTTTTTGGGTATAGTTAAAGGGGTTGTAAACCCTCAAGCTTTTTCACCTTAATGCATTTTATGCATTAATTGTACTGCATTAACTGTACCGCAGCAGCCCCCTGGAGCCCCCCTTTTACTTACCTGAGCCCGATCGTTCCAGCGACGGCGACGAGCACACCTGCTCCAGCCGGTGTCTCGGGTCCTGGTTGGATAGATTGATAGCAGCTGGAGCCTTGGCTCCCGCTGCTGTCCATCAAATCCAATGACACGGGAGCTGGGGGCGGAGCCGAGTCCTGCTGTCTGTGTCAATGGACACAGCAGCAGGACACAGGAGCGCGACTGCGCAAGTCCCCCATGGAAAGCGGCTCTCCAACAGGGTACTCAAGAAGAGGAGGTACCAGGAGCGCCGCTGGGGGACCCCAGAAGAGGAGGATCATAGCCACTCTGCGCAATACCAACTGCACAGAGGTGGTAAGTATAACATGATTTTTTTTTTTTTGTTTTGTTTTTTTAAATCGCATTTACAGCATTACAGTAAAAAAAAGCCCCAGTTCATTTACAACCCTTCCTGTTCCGAAACACTTACCTACTGTCCCTGGTCACTGCTGCCATGTCCTGCACAATCTCTCTGTTCCCCAAACTTCCAATTTGTAGAGGAGACAGTGAGGGTAGGGGAGCAATTTGCTCCTGCAGCTGCTTAGGGGAAGGGAGCAGGGGTGTGGCTTGCTGGGCGTTGTATGTTTGAATAGACGCACACAGCCCTGGATGGGAACATGCACACATAGGTGTTTCCTTGGCAGACTAACTAAAGGAGACACCCACAAACAGGAAGTGTAATGGGAAGGAAGTAAACTATACATATAATGTAAGTCTGGACATTCTCAACTGAAATCTAAAAAAAAAAAAAAAATGTTTAGTATCACTTTAAATGTAAGGTCATTAGGTATAAAGTGGTTACATTTTCTGGGAATTTTAGTTGGGGGGGCGGGGGGGGGGCTAAAATGCTGACTAGTACAGTGGTTCCTGTGGCCATGACCTCTCTCAAAAGATAAGCCCCAGGTTCCTTGAATTGTAACAAAATGTGTGCGCTTTAATCTGATAACACAGCATGCAATTTTACTGAGCTTGAACAATTTGAACGATCACTGTTTTTGATAGGGAGGTTCTATATACTCTGTACCATTGCATTGTTCCCAGTTAAATACTGTAGGCGTATTCTAGAGGTATTTGTTTGGAAGTGTCTCAAAGTAGCAATCAGTTGATTTGCACCGCATACGAATGTTGGAATCTCATTACAGATATTGCCATAATTATATTAGAGTTAATTTGTGCAATCCTGTAATTAAACTGGCTTTTCATAAGTCAGGCTGTACAGCCAGCTGGTTTGTAAGTGCTGGCCTGGCAATACAAGCTCAGTTGGGAATCCAGAGCAAATTTTTTTTATTTTTTTATTTTTTTATTTTTTTTTTTACTGTTGCCATTTTATTAATTCTACCCTTTTTTGTTTTTCACAAAATTTAGTGAACTGGCCATTACTAGCAGCAAAGCATAATTATTTTTTTTTTTACTGCTAGTGTTGCCAGTTAGGGGCACATTCACACTACAGGCAGTCCCCTAGTTATGAACATCCTACTTATGAACGACTCCTAGTTACAAACGGAGGGAGACAACAGGAAGTGGGAGGAAATCTCCCCCTAGGAAGGGAAATTCACTCCTGTAAGAGTTATTATGGGAAAAAGGGGTCTCCACTGATGCTTTATCACCAAGGTTTGTTTCCACAACAACCCAAAATTTTCAAAATCCAATTATCATTGGGACAGGAAGTGAGGTGAAATCTTCTGAACAGAAACATAGACAGCAAAACAAACATTACAGGGGTGTTACCCCTTCCCTATGCTATCCAAAAAGCTTAAAAATATTTGTTTTGGCTGAAGCTACACTTAAAAAATGTACCAGTTCCGACTTACAAATTCGACTTATGAACAAACCTATAGTCCCTATCTTGTTTGTAACCCGGGGACCGCCTGTACTAAGTTGTGGTAGTGCACAGCAACACGCATGCATCATTGATTTAATGAGGTGCTATTATTTTGTAGATTGCAGGCAGGGTGGATTTCATGATTTTAAGTCACTAATAAAAAGGCTTGATGTAAATCGACTCAATTTAAATCATAGTTTGTAGAAAGCAACTGTCCTCTCTGTTCCGCAGCGGCTCTTCCTCTCACCCGCTGTTGACTCACAGACAGTTCCATTCACTTTAATGGGACGGCTGGTGATGTGCCAGTGACACAACAAGGTGAGGGACATGGCGGCAGCAGGTGAGTGGATGCCTGCTAATAGGCGCTGCCATGATGGATCTGAAATGACAGGTGCTCTTTAAATGTAAGGACTTATTCTTTCTGGTAGTTATTGTGAAATTGTGTGAATGCATCAATGCAGTGCATGTTATCTCAGCTTGCAGAGCTTGGATTCATTGAATGAGTTTACCAAAAAATTTAAGTATTGCAGATTATACAGCCTCATGCTACATAGCTAAGCTCCATTTCATGCTGAATAAACTAAATTAATGTATCTTAAATAGAAATAGAAAATATTTGGATAGATTTCTACTCTAAAAGCATTTTATTAAAATAAATTTGATAAAAAATATAAAAAAAAATCTGATTTTAAATTTTTAAAAAAAATCTGTTTTTTTTCGATTCTTTAGAAAAAATCATCAATTTTTATCCACCCGGATTGCAGGGCAATGCGTGGAAATTCGATAACTTGTGATGTACTTCCAGAAATGGTACATGCATCTTTTTGGTGCATTAGTCATACCATTGAAATGCAATGACGCACAGCATAATGTACATTTACTCCCAGAGATTGTGTAAATGGGCTGCAAATAATTCAGCAGGAAACCCAGTTTTTATTCAGTGAGCTGGTTGACCTGTTTTTTGACTGTTGCATTTAGACAGTGAGTGTGTCACGACTTTACTGCGGGCCCATTCACACCACATAAATTGCTCATTACATGCTCCAGTGCAGTGGCAAGCTAAAATCCACTGTTTGTAATAGCCCAAGGTCATGACAACCCACTGTGGGGCTATACACTGTGCAAAAATGGCACATAATGCATTGAAATGCAGCACTGCACAATTCAATGCATGTTGGGAAAACATAATTGAAATATTTTGACTCATGCTGTGAAAATGCATAAATGTGTTGAAAAATACAGGTCAGCGCAAGTACAATTAAAGCACATACCTGTGCTAAACGCAATGCAAGTGTTTTGAATCCAGACAGTTTATCACCACCCCTCATGACCCTGTTTTGCCTTAAAATCCGCCCCCAATTAGAAAAGATTGGAGAATGCTGAGCTTAAAGTGATACTAAACCCTCACGTTTTTTTTGCCTATATCTTTTACTAAATAATAGCATTACATGAAAAGTCTAACCTTTTGTGTCATTTTCGCTTCTAAGTTGTTTTATTCAGGCTCCATTTTTCCCATTTCCGGTTCTCCTGTTTGCTGGATGACCCGTGTATTGCTGATCTCATAGTGTCACCCATGTGGGCGTGCTCACACCTATGTGACTACAGCCCTGCATAGGAACGCTGGCTGCTCCCGCATTCACTGTGTCCCCGGGCACGGAGGACGTTGTAGCTCTGCCTCCCATGTGCTTTGACACTATGAGATCGGCAATTCACGGGTCACCCAGCAAACAGGACAATCAGAAATGGGAAAAATGGAGCCTGAATAAAACAACTTAGAAGTGAAAATGACGCAAAAGGTTAGAATTCTCATGTAATGCTATTATTTAGTAACAGATATAGGCGAAACAACGTGAGGGTTTAGGATCACTTTAAATCGTTGCACCACTGCATATGCATCTGTAGGGCACTATTCTCTTTTGGGCACTGGCAGTTGAGATGATAATGAGCTGAGATGATTGATGTGTGCATAATATGCATTGTCTAGTGCAGGGGTCTCCAAATTTTCTAAACAAAGGGCCCGGTTTTTGTCCTTTAGAGGGGCCGACTGTGGCCAATGGGAGGTGGACATTTTCTTGGCCTCAGTGGGATTAAACATCACATGTGGTATTCGGTGGAGAAATAGTTGATATCATTGGGAGGAATAGTGCCCGATTGTTTGTGTTAATGGAAGAAATGGTGCCCCATTGTTGGTGTTAGTGGGAGAAAGGGTGCCCCATTGTCAGTTGGCAGAATAGTGCCCCAAGGGCCGGATAAAGGCAAGCAAAGGCTGCTGGTCTAGTAAAAACTGAAAAAAAGTTTCTACATAATTTAGACGATCTATACTATCTGACACTAAAAATCCTGTTACAACTTTGAGATAATCTGTGCTATGTGCAATAAAGACAATTCTTTGTGTTGAGAAATTGGTCATGATACCCTTTAGATTAATTGATATTGTAACCCTAAAAAAAAAAAAAAAAAAAGATCCTGTTCCTGTCTGGTGCTGCCCTACCTCTGTACCGTGGTCAGTTTACTCCGTCAGCCTGTTGTCTCTCCTCTCTCCACCTTTATTCCTGCCTGTCAGCTAGTCGAAGTGCAGATCTGCTCCCCGCCCTTCCCCTCCTGCTGCTTTAATACTGCTAAAAGAACTGTTTTATTCCTAGAATCCCCTGTGTTAGATTAAGTCCTGTGCTTTTATAAAAAAATATGCACCTTTGTACCTTATTTGAGAGCATCAGCTTGGCGCTTGCGTGACTGCCCGCCGCTCTCCTCTCCTTCTCTCGCTGGCGTTAGCTGGGGATTCTCACACCTTCAACCCCCCCCAGTGTAGTTCTCAGATTGGAGGGAGGAGAGCGGCAGGCGACACATGAACGACGAGCGGTGGTCTGAAATAAAGTATAAAGCTGCATATTTTTTGTAAAGCACATGCACTGGGGCACATAATTTAATCTAACAAAGGAGATTCTAAGAATAAATCAAAGTGGCTTTACAACCACTTTAATCTTACATTATTGGCACAGTTCAAAAGAGATATATATATATATATATATATATATATATATTTTTTTTTTTTTTTCTTTTTAGGTGTGTTTAGGGGCCTGCGATGGAACAAGTCTAATTTGGTGTATCAAATCTGAGCAACCAATATTTTGTTTAGTCACAGTAGATCAATGGTTCGCTACTTTTTTAATGTTCATATTACATTTCAGCTCCTGAGGGAACGCAGTTTATTATTCAGATGCATTTGATAACAATTAAACCACAGTGCTGTTTGGATAGTATAGAATGATATAATTAACACACGTTTCCAGTGGATATGTTTCACAGAAGCTTTATCATTCTATAAATCAGTTTGGTTTCTGGACAGTTAGATTAATCTGTATTGGCAACAGTCAGTTTGCTCATCACTGGTTGTGAATTGCTTCATGTATTATCCAATGTATAATCTGAGTTTTTACAGTCTGATAGTTTGACAGTTCAAGAGAAGGCTGCCAGCTTTATTTTCATATGAACAGTATGTCAGACATCCCAGTTTGAGTCCAAAGGGAAATCATGGCAATTATTAATTAAAGTGGTTGAAAAAGGCTTAAAGAGGAAGTAAATCCTGATGGGGTTTACTTCCTCTGTTACCCTGCAATGTAAAAGCATAATAGGCTAGTATGCATCGCATATTAGCCCATTATGTACCACTTGCCTGCATTGGAAACCAGCGATGTCCCCGCTCCAGGTCATATCCATCTTCTGCCCCTCTTCCTTCCGGGGCCGCGATCTCTGGCTCTGACTGGCCAGAGTCGCGTGATGTCACTCCCGCGCATGCGCGTGGGAGCCGCCAGTCACGGCTCAGTGAAGGAACGGCATGGAGGCTGTTTCTTCACTGCGCATGTGCCCAGTGACTTAGGCACATCACAAAACAAGCAAATGTTCTCTACTTTCCAATCTATTTACTAATGTTAGCAGCATAAGGATTAAAAATAGTCAATGTTGATTTAGAGAGTGAAGTTGCACTTTAACCACTTCACCCCCGGAAGGACCATGTTGGGACCAGAGCACTTTTTGCGATTCGGCACTGCGTCACTTTAACTGACAATTGCGCGGTCATGCAACGTTGTACCCAAACGAAATGTGCGTGCTTTTTTTCCCCACAAATAGAGCTTTTTTTTGGTGGTATTTGATCACCTCTGCGTCATTTCTGATCACCGCTATTAACAAAAGAAGAGCGACAATTTTGCCAAAAAAAATATTTCTTACTTTTTGCTGAAATACAAATCCAAAATAAAATATATATAAAAAAATATATTCATGGGTTTTTGCCAATTTATATTCTTCCTCATATTTTTGGTAAATAAAATCACAATTGGCGTTTATTGATTGGTTTGTGCAAAGGTTGCTGCGTTTACAAACCATGAGAATTCATTTCTGGCGTTTTTACAATTTTTGATTTTTTTTTTTTTTTACTGGTAATGGCGGCAATCTGCGATTTTTATTGGGACTTTGATATTGGGGCGGACATTTCGGACATTTTTTACACTTTTTTGGGACTAATTACATTTATACAGCGATCATAAATTTAAATATCCAAGGATTACTGTATAAATATCATTGGCAGTGAAGGGGTTAACCTGCAGGGGGCGCTCTAGGGGTTAACTGTGTTCCCTAGGCATGTTCTAACTGTGAGGGAGCTGGGCTACCATGGGCATAAGAGATCTAACTGATCCCAGTTATTTTTGTTTTTTTTTGTTTTTTTTCAATTTAAAGTCCTTAAACCAAAGTGAAGTATTTCCTCTTATTATTTTTGCCTGAAAGCATTTTGAAATTATTCTTGTTTTGTGGAAGTGCATGTAAGCACAAAGACCCTTTGCATACTGGGCCATCTAGGAGCAGTGTGTCTCTCCTGGCATTTAATTGCATGGAAGGGACAGGTGCAGCACCTTGTTAAAGTGTTACTAAACCCAGGACCCTGCATTCACTATATCTCTCAGTTGTATGACGAATCAGGAATAAAATCTGTAAGCAAATTATTGGAAGAATTTCCATTACCTAGAAACTACCCATACTTGTATACACAGCTAACTCATGCCCTTCTTATACAGACTAGGCAGACCCCGATGCGTCTCAGTGACCCTTCACTCCCATTTTCATGGAGCGGGAGAAGAGGGGTATCATATCAACAATTTATGCAACCCTACTATCCTATCTCCAGGTCCCGGACCTACTTCCATGTAGAGACAAGTGGGAAAGGGATCTTGGACATATTAGTGGGGAACAATGGGAACAGATACTGGCAACTGCACCTCTAGTCTCAGTATCTGCTGCTCACAAACTGTCTCACTTATTTGTCCTACACCGCACTTACAGGACACCGGTACATCTGCACACGTGGGGTAGAAGAGACTTCCCTATTTGTCCCAAATGTCCTCTCCACCCTGGTGACTTTATCCTTATGTTATGGAAATGCCCCTAACTTACAAGATATTGGTGTGATGTTATAACAACTATTAATGCAGCGTATCGGGTACAGTTGATTGTTGATCCGCTGACGTGCCTGTTGGGTAGCTTGGATGAAGAATTGTATAGTCCACACACCTACATAGCCCTAATTCGTTTATTATATCTAGCTAAAAAATTAATAGCAAGAATGTGGATATCCCTACACGCGCAGAGTGTATCCTCTCGGTGAATAATATGCTCATTAGGGAAAAACATACATATTAACATAGAAAATCCCCCCTAAAGTTTGGTAATATTTGGAATTGTCGGTTGGATAGCCCGGGACTGGCCCCCTGAAGGCTGGTTTTGGATAGACTGTTATGCTAATGATCATAGGTCTGATAAAGACTTTTGGACTGATTATCTTTAGGTGAAATCTGAGGTGGCGGTACT
>BLSH010054209.1:1063736-1083441 GCA_018402905.1 Glandirana rugosa | reverse complement strand
CCCCCCCCCCCCCCCCCCCATATGTAGACAACTATATACATTTGGTAGAGTATGGATGAGTAAATGAGACTACTTTATATGAGGTATTGGAGCAGGTATGCAGCATTCCGGAAAGTTTTATTTTTCTTACTCTTTTTGTTTATCTGTTCAGTTAGCAAATGTTTACTACACAGGGTTACCATTGTCTGTATGAGTTAACGACTAACATGTTACTCTAGTCCAGTATAGACCATGCTCTCAAAACAACCCTCTTTGGTAAAGTTATATGCCATGTTTTACTTGAAACTGTTGGATTGAAGTATATGACTTGTTCATTGCTGGCTTGACTATATCTACAGTCCCTGACAAAAGTCTTGTCCCTTGTGTACAAATTGACCTGAAGTGCTGCTGAAATATATTTCTAATCAAGATTTTTTTACAAGAAATGGCTCATTTTAATCCCAACAGCTTTTGTAATAATGTTTCAGTGCAAAACGAAACTGTCAAAAAGTATTCTAATATTCACAGCTTGGTAAAGCCCATTGAGTCAATTTTTGCAAAGACATAAGTGTTGTTGCCTTGACATATGAGCTTCACCTGTGACTAATAATGGATCAATTAGGTCTCAGGTGTATATAAAAAGAACCCCAGTACACTAGACCTTCACATCAACTGCAACTAGACCTCTGCAAACATGCCTAAGATTCACCCTGAGACTAAAGTTTTGATTATCAAGAGGCTGAAGACCAGATCCACTGCTGATGTGGCAGACACCTTCAATGTGTCTCGGCATCAAGTACAGAGGATAAAAAAAAAAGATTTGAAGAGACTGGAGACTTTTTTGACAAGCCCAGGTCAGGCAGACCCCACAAGACAACTGCTCGAGAGGGCCGTTTGTTGGCTCGAAAATCCAAGGCCAGCCCATTTTCCACTGCAGCAGAGCTCCACGAGACCTGGTCACCTGAAGTCCCTGTGTCAACCAGAACAGTTTGTCAGATTCTGTCTCGACATGGCCTCCATGGTCGAATCAGTGCCCAGAAGCCAGCACTAAACAAAAGACAATTGAAAAACCGTGTGGCATTTGCCAAGGCCCACAGCCTGCTAAAAGGATGGACACTGGAAAAGTGGCAGAAGGTGGATTTTTCAGATGAATCTTCTGTTGAATTACACCACAGTCGCAGCAAATATTGCAGGAGACCTACTGGAGCTCGCATGGATCCGAGATTCACCCAGAAAACAGTGAAGTTTGGTGGTGGAAAAATCATGGTCTGAGGTTACATCCAGTATGGGGGTGTGCGAGACATCTGCAAGGTGGAAGGCAACATCAATAGTCTAAAATACCAAGAAATCTTAGCTACCTCTTATATTCCCAACCATAAAATAGGCTAAATTGTATGAATCCTTGCCAAACCGTATGGATGCAGTCCTTCAAGCTCATGGAAGTCATACAAGATATTACATTTGGATTTCACAGCACCACTACTTAATTTTCTGACATATTTTTGTATTTGCAGTAAATTTGTTCAATTTCTGTATAGGCGGCAAAACTTTTGTCTTGCCAAAATTTGACCTTTCTGTCTTGATTAAATGATAAATCTTTTTTCAGTGAAACAAATTTATTTCAGTGCATTAAACATCATTTGGGAGAGTTTTAGCTTTTCATATGAGCTATTTTTAACACCAATTGATTAATTAAAAGGCAGGTTAATAGCAGGTGTTTCTACAAAATAGATAAGCGACAAGACTTTTGTCAGGGACTGTATGTGGTCAATTATGTCTATACCTACCAATTTCTTTTCAATAAAGAATTTACTTGATTAAAAAAAAAAGTTAGCGGTCTGAATTATTTCTCACTACAGGTTTCCTTTACTTAGTTACTTGTAAACTGATGTCGTCATATCTTTCTGTTTGTTTGCCCTGCTCATATTATGAGCTGTATGTGTATTGCTACACTAATTTGTGGTTTCCTGCCTTCATTTTAGCCTCTTCCAGAGAAATTTGTAGTGAAAGGCGTAGTTGACCGTTTTTCAGAAGAATTTGTGGAGACCAGAAGAAGAGCTTTGGACAAGTTTCTTAAAAGGATTGCAGACCACCCAGTTCTCTCCTTCAACGAGCATTTCCATGTTTTTCTCACATCGAAGGTTGGCATTCAGTAGATGACTCTGTATGTAGTTCTGTGTATTACCCTCTTCTGGGCTTTTACCTTATGCTTTTTTGGCTGTTATCAAAAAGTTCTGAATTCCAGCCAAAAAATGTATTATTATAGCGACATCATTTTATGCAGATACGAACCAGGGACCCCAGCGCTGCAAAGCACAAGTGCTGTCCACTAAGCCACTGTGTTGCCTATTTGTTTTATTTTTTCATTTGGATAGCATGAGGGAATAGTTGGAACCTTTTTGTTATGGTTTTTTATTGCTGTCCTCCTTACATCCTGTGCAAGTGATACCCAGTGTGTCAGGACTTCATGGGCACAGTAGGTGAGAGGAAATCCATTGCCCATTCCAATCTGTCCAAAAGCACACAACAAAAGTACTGGAAGTTTGGCTTCCCTGCCAGAACTAGTAAGCAGCAAAAGTCTGGGAAAGGCAAAACGGATGTTTTGCTCCATGACAGATCCCTTTTTTTAGTACATTTTTTTTTTTTTTTTTTTTTTTTTTTTTTGGAAAATTCTTTTTATTAGAGGAAAAAAAGACACATACACAATTTAGAACAGCCTGACAACCAGGCAACACATTAGAAACAAGACCTCAGCACAAGACCAACAGTATAGCTCCGAGGCTAATATACAGCTGTGATAACAGTAATAACACTACATTTTAACCCAAAATTATTGATTTATAAAATTACTTTCATTGACTCCCAATTCAGGTAATAGTCTACGGTTCTATAGGAATAAACAGTCCCTGGGGATAGTACAGAAGTACCCAACTCAAATAAAGGGATGCACTATACATAGTCCCAAAATATCAATGGCAAACTCTACAGCTATACAATATGGTGACTACCAGGAGTCATAACATACCTACTTAGTCAGACTCTGTAGATACACTATTTGTCCACCCACCTTACATTTTATCAAATGTATTGGGTATTCCCGTACTAGTATATGTGGCTTTACAGAAGGGAAGAGCTTTATTGGTAAGTGCCTTCCAAGCCGGAGCAGCAGGAGTTGTAAACTTTTTCCAAGAGAGAACTATCCTCTTTCTAGCATAGTAAAATAATAATGTCAAAAGGGAACATATTACTCTCTTTAGGAGCCAGGGCATCAACTAGTCCCAGGGGACACACTTAAACAGAAGGTCTAACACAGAGAATAGAAACTTCCTCAATACATTCAGCAACCTGTAGCCAAAACCTCTGTATAGCCACACAGTCCCAAAAAAATATGTATAAAATTCACCCTGGGTGAAGTGCACCTCTAGCAACAGGACAACTGGGAGGGAAAAATTCTAGCCAATCTGGCTGGAGTGGGGTATGTTCGATGCAGGAATTTGTATTGGATAAGATGGCCTCTAGCCGAAACCTGAAAAAATGGTACCTAAAAGATCGTCCCAGTTATCCCCTGAGGGATCACCCCCTCCCAAGCTACACTGAAAGATAATTTTAGATATTAACACACCATCAACTTATTTCTTGGTGGTGTCATAAATTGTCAACTGCAAAATGCCATTCTTACCAGTGAGCTTTTCTAAAGCTATAGAGGTTAGCCAAGATTGACTTATCTTTGGTGCTGGGACTGTGACATCTCACTTTTATGGCTGCCTGTTAGTTGGGAAAAGGGTGCATGAAAAATGGTCTGACCTGCCTACCCACCCACATGAAGTAATGAGTAAGTATCAGAGGGGAGTTTGGCTACAGTTAGCTCTACAGTTCAGCAGGGACCAGCCCAATTTTGAACCATGATCGACCTTTCCCGAACAGGCTTGTTGGAAACATTTTTCTTAATCAGCCAATCACCTGCAGTCACTGATCAGTCTTGCTGTCAGAATACAATGTCATTTGGGATGATTCCTCTATCCACCTTGCTTGTGTGAATGGAGGATTCTGTTCAGTCTGCTTGAAAGCTTTATAATCTATCATTATAAACCAAGTGAACCTTTGGACTCTTTTGTTTTTTCAGTTTTTTTTAACTTGACAGGTTCACTTTAACCACTTCCACACTGCCTACCGTATATTTTCGGCGGCAGTGTGGACGTGTCCCGCGAATCGCCGTAAATAAATGGCGATTTGCGGAGTGGTGCGCGCACGCACCCCCGCTGTACTCCGGAGGAGTGTGCCCGCGGCTTGGGCTGACCCGATGTCCACCGGCGAGCCGCAATGAACTGCCAAAGCCAAAGAGTGGGGAACCGCAGATGACTGGGATGAGTTAGATCTCTTATGCCCAAGGTAGCCCAGCCCCCCCACAGTTAGAACACGCCGAGCGAACACATTTAACCCTTAGAGCGCCCCTTCCAGGTTAAGGCCTTCACTGCCAATGGCATTTACACAGTAATCAGTGCATTTTTATAGCACTGATCACTGTATATTTGCCAATGGTCCCAAAAAAGTGTCAAAATGGTCCGACATGTCCGCTGCAATATTGCAGTACCGTTAAAAATCGCAGATCGCAGCCATTACTAGTAAAAAATAAAAACCCCAGAAATGAATTCTCATCTGTAAACGCTGCAACTTTTGCGCAAACCAATCAATATACGCCGATTGCGATTTTTTATTTTTTTTTTTTTTTGGATTTGTATTTTAGCAAAAAGTAAGAAAAACAGTTTTTTTTTTTTTTTTTTTGCAAAATTGTCGCTCTTTTTTTGTTTATAGTGGCGATCAGAAATGACGCAGAGGTGATCAAATACCACCAAAATAAAGCTGTATTTGTGGGAAAAAAAGGACGCAAATTTTGTTTGGGTACAACGTCGCACGACCACGCAATTGTCAGCTAAAGCGATGCAGTGCCGAATCGCAAAAGGTGCTCTGGTCCCAAAGGGGGAAATCCTTCCTGGGGTGAAGTGGTTAGGTAGTTGCCCTGTAACTAGCTACAAATCCACAATTATTGATTTATAACACATATACAAACTATGGAGATCAACAAAAAAGTTCTATTCTAATGCTCCTATCTCTGATATTCACCAACGTGACATGAACTGGTGCAGATCGTATAAAACAATTTCAGGCTACAACATGCTACAGAAAAATGGCAAACAATCACACACAAGACGCCGACCCACTGTGACCAAATTTAAACCAGGTAATGTAAAGTGGCTTCAGCTCTGCTCTCCACCCGCAGGACAGGTCCCTCAGACGCATTTCACAAGCCTATTAGTGGGTGAAATGCATGGAGAGGGTAATATTTTGCTGTAGATAAAACCTAAATCTAGAACAATTTATTCTGCATTGTTAAGGGCCAACATATCCTAAGCAGTTATATGGTAGACTGTCCAATTTTCAGGTTGTATGTTGTCAATCAGCAGGTCTGGATCAGCAATTGTCTCCAAGTACACAAAGGGATAATTTTGCATGCTCCTGTCCAGTTCTTTACGTAAATGTCCCCTTGTTTGTTTTGTGATTATTGGGATGTTCCCATTTAAACTTGTCCACCCAAAAAGTCCCAGAGTTACTTAGTTGCTGAGATAGGAACAGTCAACTATTATTTTAATCTGAAATGATGAACTAATCTACTTGTGTTTTACATGTAGGATCTGAACAGCCACAAAAAACAGGGGGCCACTCTGCTTTCCAAGATGGGAGAGTCTGTGCGATATGTAACAAGTGGATACAAGCTCCGAAATCGCCCTTTAGAATTTTCAGCCATAGGAGAGTATTTGGATACCTTTGCATTAAAACTTGGAACTATTGACAGGATAGCACAACGCATTATTAAAGAGGAAGTAGGTATGTTCTGCCCTGTATGTAAGAATTTTAATACTTTTTTTACATATTGATCTTGCACTGTCATTTGAATGTTTCTGCTAAACATTATCTAATTCTCCTCTGGAACTATTTTAAATTTCTCCTACGTTCACTGACAGACGCAGCTCTTCATGACATGTGGGGGGTTTATGCTCGTCTATTAGGAGTTAACTAGGCAGGGAAGAAGAAAGCTGGCCCCTCCCATGGGGGGGCCGTCCCCTCTTCCCACATAAACCCCCTACCTAGCTTAGCTCATCAGTTTTCAATACTGATGGATGGTCCGCGCAAGGGCTTGGCGGCCTCGTCGGCTACTGTCTCCCGTTGGATCAGACAGACCGTGACCCATGCATATTCTATTTGGGGCAAGGTTCCCCCTTTTCCAGTCACGGCTCCCTGCCACCAGATGCAGATTGTCACTGTTAGCTGCCACCAGATGTGGTGGCAGCTGTCCTCCGCTCAGGCTGTCCTCAGCACGGATTGCGGCAAAACTGTTGCGGGTGGGGAGAGATGACGTCACTCTCTCGCTCTGTCTCTCAGGCCGCGGCTGCAGTCCTTGAAGAGCAGCCTTCGCGGCCCTTTAAGAAAAAAGCAGTGTGGGCAACGAGAGATGTCATCTCTCTTCGTCTGCCCGCACCGCTGACAGTCTGCTCCACAGCGTGGCCCTGCTATAGGGGTTTCACGGCCCGGTGTTGGGCCGCGGCCTATAGGTTGGAGACCCCTGCTTTAGAACATAAGGATAGACAGTACAGTTACAATACAATTCAATACAGGAGAAATCAGGGGGCCCTGCTCATTAGAGCTTACAATCTAGGAGGGAGGGTCAAGTGATACAAAAGCTAATAACTGTGGGGGATGAGCTGATGGAGAAAATTAAAGGACAGTTGTTAGGTGGAGGCAGGATAGGCTTCTCTGAGGAGAAAAGTTTTCAGGGATTGCCTTAAAGTGGATAGCGTGGGAGATAGTTGGAAAGATTGGGGTAGGGAATTCCTAAGGATGGGAGAGGCTTGGGAAATATCCTGGAGGCGGGCATGGAAGGAGGGGACAAGGGAACTAGAGAGCAGGAGGTCTTGGGAGGAGCGAAGAGAACGATTTGGTTACCATTTCAGAGATGTAGCTGGAGCCAAGTTGTGGATGGCTTTGTAAGTTATTGTTAGTTTTTTTAATTTAATTTGTTGGGTGAGTGGCAGCCAATGGAGGGATTTGCAGAGAGGGGTAGCAGACAGCGGTTTGGAAGGTAGATGAGTCTGGCAGCAGCATTCATGATGGACTGAATAGGGGATAGCCTATGTAAAGATGTAAAGGTAGGCCAATGAGGAGGGAGTTGCAGCAGTCGAGGTGAGAGATAACCTGGAAGTGTATTAGGAGCTTCGTGGTTCCATTGGTTAGGAAGGGACGTATTTTGGAGATGTTGTGGAGGTTAAGGTGGCAAGCTTTGGAAAGTGATTGGATATAGGGCCAAAAGGAGAATTCAGAATCTAGGACTACATCTAGCACCCTGGCATACAGGGAAGGGTTGATGGTTGTGCTATTTATCTTGACAGAGAAGTCAGGGGAAAGCCCTACAAGAGTCTAACAGTTGTATAAGTGTATATGCTAAGCTGTCAAACGTCACTATTTAACAGAATATAAGAACATAACCCAGATATAATTGTCATTCAGAGCCGTTCACACAGGGGCAGCTACAAAGTCGCCCGATTCTCGTCCGACTTTGAGGACGCCCTGTGTAGCGTGACTTCAGCGTGGCTTGTAAACGACTTCTGTATAGCAGTCAATGCAAATCGCTTGATGTCGCCCCTAAAGTAATGCAGGACCTTTTTTCATGAGTCACTCCTATTAGAATGGTTCCATTACACTGCATGGAATGCAACTTGTCAGGCGACTAGTGTGAGAGCAGTTTTTGTGGATTGTTGAGGGCGAAATCCAGACTGAAGGGGATCAAGAAGGTTATTCTGAGATGGTCACTCATTTGGTTGTAGACCAGGCGTTCAAGGAGTTTAAAGGAAAAGGGGAGCAAGGAGATGGGGTGTAGTTTAACATTGGTGGGGTCAAAGGAAGGCATTTTAAGTATGGGGGTGACTAGTGCATGTTTAAGAGAGTTGGGGAAGATGCCAGAAGAGAGGGAGAGATTGAAAATGTGAGTTTAGAGAGTGTAGGATAGAGTCAGAGGGTGACTGCAGTATTTGAGAGGGAGCTGGGTCCAGGGAGCAAGTGGTTAGGTGGGCGTTAGAAATAGGTTTAGTAACCTTGTCTATAGTAGCAAGGTTGAATAAGGGGAGCTTTGATTGTACCTGTGGACACGAGGTGTTAAGTAGGAGGGATATCTGTAGAGTGGAGATTTCATCACAAATTGAATCAATCTTATTTTTAAGTAGGCAGTGAGTGAGTTAGTTGGTGGAGGCAGTGGAGGACGGAGTAGAGCGTTAAAGGCGAGTAAAAGGAGTTGAAAGAGACTGGATGAGAAGGTGTTAATAAGAGTGATAAAATAGGTCTGAATAACTTAAACCCCTCAGAACATTATATATTTTCTGAATGCAGAAGCTCTCTAGGATAAAAAGATAGGAATTTGCAATTTATTATGTTGCATAATATTTGCACGACTGCTCATCTGTATTTTCAGGAAAAATTTACACAAAATTGAATTTATTTTTATACAGAATAAAGATGAGGTAGTATAGAAGAAATAGTCAGCAAATATATCAAGCCACAAAACTGCACGTGCCCAATAAATGGCGAAAAATTAACTGGTGTCTTTCCAACTTGAATGTCTTTACAGCTCGTCAGTTTAGAGTAAACTCCTCTAAAATACATTCCCTAGATGGCGCATGTAAATCCTTGTGCCTAGTGTTGAGCGAACCCGGACTGTAAAGTTCGGGTCTGTACCGAACTTTGGGGTGTCTGGGACCCGGACCCGAACCCGGACTTTTCAAAAAAAGTCGGGGTTCAGGTCCGGGGTTCTGGTAATTTTACTAAAAGTTCTGAAAATTGCTGTAAAAAAGTCCAGGAAAGTCCTAGAGGTCTGCAAAAGGAAGGAAATGGGGGTAATGGTGGGACAAGTGCCCTACAAAGAAATGGGGACAGGGAAATAACTAAAAGCATTTTTTAAAAAATAATTTCATAAAAAAATCAAAAATGGAGGTGGATGTAGACCATCTTCAAACTGTGTCTGAAAAGTATTAATTTACGGTAGAAGCCATATCACTGTTCTAAAATAATCTTCAAACTGTGTCAAAAAAGTATAAATAAGCCGTGAGAACCCATATCACTGTTCTGCAAGCATCTGGAAACTGTGTGTGAAACTATAGCAGAGAGAAGAACAGGGATATGGGTTCGCTCTGCTATAGTTTCACACACAGTTTCCAGATGTTTGCAGAACAGTGATATGGGTTCTCCCGGCTTATTTATACTTTTTTGACACAGTTTGAAGATGATTTTAGAACAGTGATATGGCTTCTACCGTTAATTAATACTTTTCAGACACAGTTTGAAGATGGTCCACATCCACCTCCATTTTTGATTTTTTTATGAAATTCTTTTTTTAAAAATGCTTTTAGTTATTTCCCTGTCCCCATTTCTTTGTAGGGCACTTGTCCCACCCTTACCCCATTTCCTTCCTTTTGCAGACCTCTAGGACTTTCCAGGGACAAAGTTCGGGTTCTGTCCGGACCCGAACCCGGACTTTGTCCCGAAGTTCGGCCGAACCAGCAGAACCCGGACTTCCAGAAGTTCGCTCAACTCTACTTGTGCCCATGGCTTATAACCTCTGAGTAATCAATGGGGGAGGCAAGGTTGAGGAGATGCTTCCTTCTGTCTGCAGATTGCATCTCTTTCCCAGCATGTATACTTGACGAACTTGAGGAACTACAGTATTTCTAGGCACAACCACTTAGAGTTTAGAGACAAGTTTGTATTGGTAAAAACATATATTTCTCTTACGTTCACTGACAGACGCAGCTCTTCTTAAATGACACGTGGGTTTTATGCTCGTCCTATCAGGAGTGACTAGGCAAAACAGATGCAAAAGCATCAGGGATAGGCTGGCCCCTCCCATGGGGGCCGTCCTCACCTGAGCCTATAAAACCCCCTGCTGGCCAATAGCATTCAGTTTTGTTTGCCTAGTGCAAAGGAGTTGACTGGGTTCCCTTATGGGACCTGCGTTTTTTTTCTGCATTCATTTTTTTTTTTTTTTTTCTGAAGAAAATGAAGACTTCTATCAAGCAGCCGGTCTTGGCATAGTGGATATCACGAATCCAAAGCTTTGCCCTGACCAGCCACCTCATGACGACCTACCCTAAAAATGTCAGGGCAGCGTCGCTCAGGGCCCGTTCCGTGTGGGCGGCCTGTGGCTGTTGCCACTTGTGCCCAGTGTCTGGCTTTTGCCTTTCCAGTGGCCTTGGCCAGCAGCAATCCTTCCCGGGACAAGGGGGGTAAGTCTGCTTCGGGTGGCTACCCGCAACGCCCGTCGGACTGGTGAGTGGACCCCTCCCCCGCCCTTAGGACGTGGGGGGGGGGCGACATCCCGGGGCAGTATTTAATTTTGGTGGTAGCTTTTTCCCTGCCAGGGGGGCACTTATTTATTCTGAGTGCCTCTCCTCAGTGTGCAAAAATTGGAGTTGCAATTGTGCAAAGGATGAGTTGCATAAATTGCAACATGTGATGGAAGGCCTCCATTATCTGTGCGACTCCCTGCTGGACATCATGACCATGCTGTCCAAAATTTCAGCTTTTGCTATTATCATCAGACGGGTGTTGTGGCTGAGCTCTTGGTCGGGTGATCAGGCGTCTAAGAAACGCCTCACTGACCTTCCCTTCCAGGGGGGTCGTTTCTTTGGACCACAGCTGGACGAAATCATTAAAGATTTCACAGGGGGAAGAGTCTCTTTCTTCCGGAACCCAAACGGCGGTACTTTCGCAGACGACAAGGCCCCTCTTTTTCTGGGCAGAAAAAGTTTTTTCGTGCCACAGGTACAGCCGGGGCGGGTTCCAAGTCCGGTAAGGCCCCGGCTGGGTCTGGTAAGAGAACCTGGCAACGTAAGCCCGGAAAAGCGGAGGATAAGCCCTCCTCAGCGTGACGGGTTGCCCCCGCCCATATGTCGGGTGGGGGGCCGGTTATTGGAGTTTGCGGACTGCTGGACAGCTCACATCTCCGATCGGTGGGTCCTGGATGTGGTGTCCACCGGTTACCGGATAGAGTTCAAAACTCTACCCCCGGACAGGTTCTTTCCCTCAAACCTAAGACTTCCACAAGGGCGTCTGGAGGAACTGTTCAACGCAGTCCAGTCCCTCGCGGACATGGGTGTCGTGGTGCCAGTTCCACTGGAGGAGAGGTTCTGCGGTTTTTACTCAAACCTCTTTGTGGTGCCCAAAAAGGGCGGGGTCAGGCCGATTCTGGATCTCAAAGCTCTGAACTGCTTTGTCAAAGCTCAAAAGTTCAAGATGGAGTCCATTCGCTCGGTCGTTGCTGCCCTACATCAAGGGGAATTCTGGACATCAGGGACGCCTATCTGCACGTTCCCATCTGCCAAAAACACCAGCGTTTTCTGCGTTTCGCAGTGGGAGACCTGCACTACCAGTTTGTGGCCCTACCATTCGGTCTGGCCTTGGCTCCCAGGGTGTTCACCAAGGTGTTGGCACCAGTTCTAGCACTGCTAAGACAGAGAGGTATCGCAGTGGTAGCCTACCTAGACGACCTGCTCTTGAGGGCGGAGTCGGTAGTGTCCTTGGAGGAGGACGTGACAATCACGGCTTCTACACTACGGGACTTCGGTTGGCTCATCAACCTGCAAAAGTCCTCGCTTGCCCCCTCATGTCGCCTGGAGTACCTCGGTCTGATTCTAGACACGGCGCAGGCGAAGGTATTCTTGCCTCCCAACAAGCTATTGGGGCTGCAAGCGGCAGTGCGGACCCTGCTGTCGCGCAGGAGGTCCTCCCTAAGGTTCTGCATGCGGGTGTTGGGACTCATGGTTTCGTCCTTCGAGGCGATTCCTTACGCCCAGAGTCACACCCGGCTCTTGCAGAAGGCAATTCTGTCAAAATGGGACAAATCCCCTCTTTCTCTGGACAGACTGATCCGTTTGGACCACCAGACCAGGGGATCACTGACTTGGTGGCTCCAGGCTCCAGCATTGACTCTGGGAAAGTCTTTTCTTCCCCTCAACTGGTCGATTGTGACGACGGATGCCAGCCTGACGGGCTGTGGAGGGGTGTTGGGTCAGTTGTCTGCCCAGGGCCGTTGGTCAGCTCAGGAAGCTCGACTTCCGATAAATGTGTTGGAACTGAGAGCGATCAAGCTTTGCTTGTCCCGTTGGTTGACAAGGCTGCATGGCCTCCCTGTCCGGGTTCAATCGGACAATGCCACAGCCGTGGCTTATGTGAACCATCAAGGAGGGACAAGAAGTTCCGCGGCAGCCGCAGAGGCTGCTCTGATTCTTGGCTGGGCGGAACAACATGTCACGGCGCTCTCTGCAATCTACATTCCGGGAGTGGAGAACTGGCAGGCGGACTTTCTCAGTCGCCAGACACTAGACCAGGGGGAATGGTCCCTGCATCCAGAGGTGTTTCGCCAGATTTGCTGCAAGTGGGGCACACCAGAGGTAGACCTCATGGCGTCCAGGTTCAATCACAAGGTCGAGACCTTCGTGTGCAGAACAAGAGATCCATTGGCGGTCGCCACGGACGCGCTGGTGGCTCCTTGGGGTCTGTATCGGTTACTATACCTCTTCCCTCCCCTGAAGCTGTTGCCTCGGGTTCTGCGCAGGATAGCTGCGGAGGGTATTCCGACGATCCTGGTCGCTCCCGATTGGCCTCGGCGCACTTGGTACGCCGATCTGGTTCGGATGATGGCGGACGCCCCTTGGCGGCTTCCGCTTCGCGAAGACCTGCTGTCCCAAGGTCCCATCTTGCACCCTGCTTTACCCTCGCTGGCTTTGACGGCTTGGCCATTGAGGCCCAGGTATTGAGGGATCGGGGAGTCGCTGACTCTGTAATCCCTACTATGCTTAAGGCACGTAAGTGCACTTCGCGCAAAATTTATCACAGGACCTGGAAAGCCTATATTGCATGGTGCGAAGCGGGGGGTTGGAACCCTCGCTCTTATTCGGTGTCCAGGGTGCTGACTTTTCTGCAACAGGGACTGGATAAGAGCCTGGCATTGAGTATGCTCAAGGGCCAGATTTCGGCTTTAGCGGTCCTTTTTCAGAGACCTTTGGCTTCCCATTCGCTGATCCGCACATTTGTGCAGGGTGTACGTCATGTGGCTCCCCAGTTTCGGCCGCCTCTGGCACCGTGGGATTTGAATCTGGTGCTCTCTGTTTTACAGAAGCCACCGTATGAGAAGATTAGGGACATTCCTTTGTCCCTTTTGTCGCAGAAGGTTGCTTTCTTAGTGGCTTTCACATCCGCGCGGCGGGTGTCAGAATTGGCTGCCTTGTCCTGCAAGTCCCCGTACTTGATTCTGCATAATGACAAGGCGGTGTTGCGACTTCCGCCTTCTTTCCTTCCGAAGGTGGTCTTTTCTTTTCATTTGAATGAGGATATTGTCCTTCCTTCATTATGTCCTCACCCAAAACATCCTAAGGAATTTGAGTTACACTCTTTGGATGTGGTGAGGGCCCTGCGGGTTTATTTGAGTGCTACAGCTTCCTTTCGGAAGTCTGACTCTTTGTTTGTGTTACCCGAGGGCTCAAAACAGGGTTCGGCAGCCTCGCCGGCTACCATTTCCTGTTGGATTAGACAGACCGTGACCCATGCGTATGAGCTTTGGGGCAAGGTTCCCCCTTTTCCGGTCACGGCTCATTCCACCAGGTCGGTTAGCACCTCCTGGGCGTTCAGGCACTAGGCTTCGGTGTCTCAAGTGTGCAAAGCGGCCACTTGGGCCTCAGTGCACACGTTTACTAAATTTTACAAAGTTGATGTGTCGGCATCTGCGGATGCTGCCTTTGGCCGCAAAGTTTTGCGAGCAGCGGTGTGAGTGCATCTGGCGCTCCCTGAGAGGGTTCTGTTGGGTACAGTTGTTGTTGTTTGCCCACCCCTCTAGTTTTTGGCACTGCTTTGGGACGTCCCCACGTGTCATTTAAGAAGAGCTGCGTCTGTCAGTGAACGTAAGAGAAAAAGGGATTTTATTATAGCTTACCGTAAAATCCTTTTCTCTGAGTTCACTGACAGACGCAGCTCCCACCCCTCTGTTTTTTTTGTTGCACTGCTTGTGACAAACTGAATGCTATTGGCCAGCAGGGGGTTTTATAGGCTCAGGTGAGGACGGCCCCCATGGGAGGGGCCAGCCTGTCCCTGATGCTTTTGCATCTCTTTTGCCTAGTCACTCCTGATAGGACGAGCATAAAACCCACGTGTCATTTAAGAAGAGCTGCGTCTGTCAGTGAACTCAGAGAAAAGGATTTTACGGTAAGTTATAATAAAATCCCTTTTTTTACTAAGTATATAGTTGCTTTCTACAGTTTAGGCACCCTAGGCAACATAACTTATTTTAGTTAATTGTGTGAGTGAAAAGTCGTAAACTACTGAAGGAAACCGTTAAATTTCAAAACAACATATTGCCTAAAAAAAACATAGGAACAAAGAAAATGGTACTTGTGATATGTGCAAAAGATTGTACACCCTAGTACGTCAGTCTTTAGTCACACCGTCTTTGACAAAGATCACAGCTTGTCTTTTATGGTTGTTGCCAAAGAGTTAAATTTTGTATTTAAAGTGAAAGTCCAGAATTAATATAACTAAGCTGAAACCTGCTCCCACCCTCCATCTAAATCAGTGGTTCTCAACTCCTGTCCTCGGGACCCACTAACAGGCCAGGTTTGCAGGATAACTGAAATACATCACAGGTGATATCATTTGCTGCTCAGTGATTGCAGTATTCTAGTCTGCATCTCCACAAGGTAATACTTAAAATCTGGCCTGTTGGTGGGTCCTGAGGACTGGAGTTGAGAACCAATGATCTAAATTCTTATTCTAACTACCCTGTAAGAGGAAACTGCTTATGCTAGCCTATTCTGAGGGAGCTCCGCTCACATGATCGTCTCCTAGTGACAAAGTGGTTTTCCAGCATTCAGGATCGATAGACCGGCTGCCATACACACAGGCCGAATGTTGATTGTTTTTTATTGAACCGGCCGATGTCTAGAGACATTCGGCCCGTGTGTACTATGCTTAAGTCCATAAGTGACGTCACTTTTCAGGCTCTGCAGCCCTTGTTGGTGATCTCTCCTCTCCCCTGAAACCGGCCGCTGGGGAGATCACGGGGCCGGACTGGAGCACCCTTAGAATAGGTAGGTATAAGCATCTTCACTTTACAGGATAGGTAGAATAGGAGTTAGAAAGGGGTCAGGGCAGTTTTAGGCTTAGTTAGACCCACTTCAATCAGTGCACAGCATTTGTTTCCACAAGTTCTCTGCTGTTTTGCAACCTCAAATGTTGATGTTTGTGCTGAGATTGCAGGTAATACTTCCTCTTGATGACTGTTCCATGCAGATCATGTTTATACAAGCAATTATGTGATGCAACACCACTCCTGTGTCAACCAAATCTATCTGCAGATACTCTCAGATATGTGCTGTTCTCTCTCAAACTTTTATTGGTCTTTTAGATCTTGCCTTAACATCCACATTTTCCCCTTAACTGCAATTTATTGATGACATTATGGGCAGTAGAAATGGCTAGCTGGAAGTATATTGTAGTCTGTTTATAGCCAACCATCGCTTTATAGGCATAAAGTAACTTCCATTTCAGATTTCTACCCAGTTTACAAGAGCACTTATAGCAGTTGAGCAACAACCTTAACTTTGGATTATCAGAGATCTTATTAAAGCGGTATTAATCCCAAAATCAAAACTGTAATATATTACAGCTTACCATTCATTAGATGTGTTGGCTGCATTCGTTTTCTTTTCTTTTGCATTTTTTCACTCTGTTTTCAACCGGTGATCTGACCAGTAACACACCTCCTGTATTAGTGCCCCTACTCTGGATGAAGGCAAACAGGGTCACCTTTGGACAGCAGCATTGTCAGTCTGGAGGAAGGGGAGTGTTAGATGTACTAGCAAATTTAGATGAACTGGCAAAGTGTGGCCAAACTCCAGCTACAATGTATATAAAAGTCTACACACCCCTGTTAAAATGTCAGGTTTCTGTGATATTAAAAAATGAGACAAAGATAAATTGTTTCAGAACTTTTTTCACCTTTAATGTGAACTGAAATCTTTTAGGGGAGGCGGAAAGTAAAAATACAAAAATAAAATAATGGTGGTTGCATAAGTGTGCACACCCTCTTATAACTGGGGGTGTAGCTGTGTTCAGAATTAAGCAATAACATTAAAACTCATGTTAAATAGGAGTCAGTACACATCTGTCATCATTTTAAAGTGCCTCTGATTAACCCCAAATAAAGTCCAGCTGTTCTAGTAGGTCTTTCTTAGTCACAGGTAAAAAGTAAAGGTAATCCCGTGCTCACACTTTGAACAAGACAGAAAAGCTGAAGAATATAAATAATAATACAACTGATTAGTAGGCAGCTCGCATAACCAACCGATCTAGATTGTTGCAAAGTCACTAAAAATAAATCTGCAGCGCCTATAATGGGGGGTTGAGTCCCAAGGGGAGAAAAGGTAAATCAAAATAACATCCATATATTTAAATAGGAGTTCTTCTCTACATGTATAACATCCAAATATTCAAAATGGAAGTTCTTCTCAGCATGTGTTTCAATACAGCAACATCATAAATGGCGACCCACGTTCTAAGGTAATGGATGTGTGCTTACCAGAACCAGGTAGTACATGCGCGGAGGTCTATATCGGAATAGATGGTCGCTCTCACGGATTACTCGATGGCATGCAGGGGAAGGATATCACGTCCAGATATGTTTCCGCCTACTTTTGGCTCCACTGTAGAGGGCTCTCTGGCTCCACTATATGTAGGATCCTGATGAGACTCCAAATGGGATGCTCCACTCCTCCGGGAGGGGAGCTGGGAGAAGGCGGCTCCAGACCTTAACCACAAGGTTTCAGGGACTCATCCAATATGTGCCCAATGGGAAAGAGAAAAGAGAATCCGCGATCGTGTGATATTGTTTAAAAGGAGTTTTAATTCAATACAGGAATAAAAATACTCACATGGTAAAGATAATAAATAGAGCTCTACGAAATATGACAGGAGAGAAAGTCAGTCACAGCCTACAGCAAAAGCCATGGTCCGCAGAGAGCTTCCAAAGCATCAGAGGGATCTCATTATTAAAAGGTATTAGTCAGGAGAAGGGTACAAAAGAATTTCCAAGGCATTAGATATACCATGGAACACAGTGAAGACAGTCATCATCAAGTGGAGACACTGGCACAACAGTGACATTACTAAGAACTGGACGCCCCTCCAAAATTGATGAGAAGAAAACTGGTGAGGGAGGCTGTCAAGAGGCCTACAGCAACATTAAAGGATCTGCAGGAATATCTGGCAAGTACTGGCTGTGTGGTACATGTGACAACAATCTCTCGTATTCTTCATATGTCTGGGCTATGGGGTAGAGTGGCAAGATGGAAGCCTTTTCTTATGAAGATAAACATCCATGCCCATCTAAATTTTGCAAAAACACATCTGAATTCTCCCAAAAGCATGTGGGGAAAATTTGTTCTGGTTTAGTGAAACCAACGTTGAACTTTTTGGCCATAATGCCAAGAGATATGTTTGGCGCAAAAACAACACTGCACATCACCATACGAACACCATACCCACAGTGAAGCATGGTGGTGGCAGCATCATGCTTTGGGGCTGTTTGTCTTCAGCTAGAACAAGGGCCTTAGTAGAGGTAGAGGGAAATATGAACAGTTCCAAATACCAGTCAATATTGGCACAAAACCTTCATCTTTCAGCATGACAACGACCCAAACATACATTCAAATCAAAGAAATTGCTTCACCAGAAGTAAATGAAAGTTTTGGAATGGCTCAGGCAGAGCCCAGATCTGTCCAATTTGAAAATCTGTGGGGTGATCTGAAGAGGGCTGTGCACAGGAGATGCCCTCGCAATCTCACATATTTGAAGTCAAGATATGCCATGCTGATAAATTCATACCCAAAAAGACTGAGTGCTGTTATAAAATCAAAAGTTGCTCCACCAAATATTAGTTTAAGAATGTAAACCATATTATTTTAGATTATTTTTTTACTTCCCTCCACCTATAAGATTGCAGTTTGTTGTTTAACTGAGTTGTATAGTTTATAGGTCACATTAACCACTTGCCGACCGCGTAATGTAAATACACGGCCGCAAATTGGATTTATTACTCTGGGAGGGCGTACTATAACGTCCTCCCAGAATTCCGCTCCCATGTGCCCTCTGGGGCGCGCACCCTGGAGTAGCCGTGACTGCCGGGTCGATCGCGGTAAACGCCAGGTCGTAGCGGCCCTTTACCACACGATCGCTCCGTCAAATGACAGAGCGATCAGATGTAAACAAGCCAGCGGAAGTTCTGGCTTTACTCTCCCCTCTCTGCACCGATTGGTGCAGTGCAAGAGGAGAGGGGGAGAGATCAATGCAGCAGCGCTGTAGGCAGGAACTGAAGAGCCCACAGCATTGCTCTGTGACAGTCTGCACACCCACCCATCCTCATCCGTGCACACCCACCCACCCTCATCCGTGCTCACCCACCCATGCATCCGTGCCTAGCCATGCATCCATGCCCAGCCATCGCCATCTGTGGCTCAGCCATCCCTATCTGTGGCTCAGCCATCCCTATCTGTGGCTCAGCCATCCCCATCTGTGGCTCAGCCATCCCCATCTGTGGCTCAGCCATCCCCATCCGTGCTCAGCCATCCCCATCCGTGCTCAGCCATCCCCATCCGTGCTCAGCCACCCCCATCCGTGCTCAGCCACCCCCATCCGTGCTCAGCCACCCCCATCCGTGCTCAGCCATCCCCATCCGTGCTCAGCCATCCCCATCCATGCTCAGTCATCCCCATCCATGGCTTATCCACTCCCATCCGTGCTCATTCATACCACATCACTTCTCATCCGTGACACATCCATGCCACTACACTGCCCATCAGTGCCACTACACTGCCCAACCGTGCCACTACAGTGCCCATCCGTGCCACTACAGTGCCTCACAAAAGTGTAATAGGTAGTCAAATTAGATTTGAAATTTATACCCCTAGAACTCCTGATGGTGCTCCCTGCATGTTGGGCCTCTGTGTATGTGGCCAGGCTGTGTAAAAGTGTCACACTTGTGGTATCGCCATACTTGGGACGAGTAGCAGAATATATTTTAGGGTGTAATTTTTGCTATGTACATGCTATGAGTTAGAAATATCTTATAAAGAACAACTTTTTGTAAAAAAAAAAAAAAAATGCGTTTTCATTTTTTTCCACATTTTCCAAAAACTTGTGGAAAAAATGACATGTTTAAAAGACTCATGCCTCCTAGAATATACGTTGGGGTGTTTTTGCTTTCCAAAATGGGGTAATTTTTTGAGCGTTTCCATTGTCCTGGTGCTCCGGGACCTTCAAAAGTGCAAGAGGTAATCAAGAAATGAGATGTGTAATTTATGCTCCTAGAATGCCTGATGGTGCGCCTTGCATGTTGCCCTCTGTATGTGGCCACGCTGTGTAAAAGTCTCACACATGTGGTATCGCCATACTCAGGAGTGGTAGAATACATTTTGGGCTGTAATTTGTGGTATGCATATGCTGGGTGTGAGAAATAAAGTAATATGACAATTTTGTGGGGAGGAATCTTCATTTTGCAAAGAACGTATTTAATGTGTAGAGTAAAGAACTAATGGAGAACGTGAAAACTTCCAGGGCCTCGTGGTCCTGTTACCTTTGC
>BLSH010054209.1:1051895-1063726 GCA_018402905.1 Glandirana rugosa | reverse complement strand
GTTTTCATTTTTTTCCACATTTTCCAAAAACTTGTGGAAAAAATGACATGTTTAAAAGACTCATGCCTCCTAGAATATACGTTGGGGTGTTTTTGCTTTCCAAAATGGGGTAATTTTTTGAGCGTTTCCATTGTCCTGGTGCTCCGGGACCTTCAAAAGTGCAAGAGGTAATCAAGAAATGAGATGTGTAATTTATGCTCCTAGAATGCCTGATGGTGCGCCTTGCATGTTGCCCTCTGTATGTGGCCACGCTGTGTAAAAGTCTCACACATGTGGTATCGCCATACTCAGGAGTGGTAGAATACATTTTGGGCTGTAATTTGTGGTATGCATATGCTGGGTGTGAGAAATAAAGTAATATGACAATTTTGTGGGGGGGGGGGGTCTTCATTTTGCAAAGAATTGTGGGAAAAAATTACAACTTCAAAAAACTCACCATGTCTCTTACTAAATACTTTGGAATGTCTACTTTCTAAAAAGGGGTCATCTGGGGGGTATTTTTACTTTCCTGGCATGTTAGGGTCTCAAGAACCGAGATGGCCATCAGTACATCAAGTGTGATCAATTTTAAGTGATTGGCACCATAGATTGTAGACTCTAACCTTCACAAAGACCAAATTCACAAATTCACACTTATTTGGGTTATTTTTACCAAAGATCTGTAGCAGTATACATTTTGGAGAGAAATTACAAATCTGCAACATTTTATAACAGAAACAAAAAAAAAATGCATTTTTTCCCCCAAAATGTTGGCTTTTCTTTTTATTTATAGCACAAAAAATAAAAAACCCAGTGGTGATTAAATACCACCAAAATAAAGCTATATTTGTTTGAAAAAAATTACAAAAATGTCATATTGGCACAGTGTAGTATGACTAATTGTCATTCAAATTGTGAGAGCACTGAAAGCTGAAAATTAGTCCGGTTAGAAAGGGGGTTTAAGTGCCCAGTGGTTAAAGGCAGAAAAAGCTATGAAATGATTTATCTTTGTGTCATTTTTGTACATCACAGAAACCTGACATTTTAACAGGGGTATGTGAAGACTTTTTATATACACTGTAATACTGTATAAGCAGTTACAGCAAACAGTTTTTTCTTTTTGGGTAAATGTTTTACATAGGGGTGCTTACAATAATCAGCTTTTATCAGTGGTAAATGGTTTGTCTCATCTATATAATTGATACATTCTGCTGAAGAGCTTGTTCTGCTGAAAAACAACCAACTTACTGATTGGAACACCAGATGAAAATAGAAGAAAGAAAGCCTAAGAAGGAAAACGAATGGAGCCATCACAATTTAGTCAATATGGTCTGGTGCATAGAGACTTTTCTCCACCCCCTGTACTACAAAATGCGTAAAAAAAAAAATACCCACTGAACTTTATCAAGGCACGCTAAAATAACAAATATTTTATTCAATATCCACCAAATTTAAAAAAAATAAATAACACTAGGGCCGAAACAACGAATCGATTATTAAAATAGTTGTCAACTATTTTCATAATCGAATAATCGGCCAGCTGATTAGTGTGCAGAATGCATTATTTGTTTACATATCAGGAAATACAGTGCAGCACACATACAGCTCAGTACACCGTCCATACATGGCAAAAGACAGTAAGTGCCTGAGAACTTGTGAATGTGTGAGGAGCAATGCATCATGGGACATGTAGTCCTGGGCAGGAAGTGAGAGGTTCCAAAGGTAGAAGTTTTTTTTTTACCTTGCTATAGGGGCCCTCTATACTACACTTTGCAGCTTGATATTGGGGCACTCTGAAGGCAGGAGGAGCCAGAAGTGTCAACCCCAGAAGAGGGGGATCAGGGCTGCTCTGTGCAAAACCATTACACAGAGCAGGTAAGTATAGCATGTTTGTTATTTAAGAAAAAAATACTTTAAAGACTGTGTGCAGGAAGATCAGCATCTGAACCCAGAGAAGGTGGAGGCTGATAAACTGGAGGTAATAGAAGACATTACAATTACATTTAAAGTAAACTTTTACCAGTATTGTGCATTTACAGGCGGTCCCCGGGTTACAAACAAGATAGGGACTGTAGGTTTGTTCTTAAGTTGAATTTGTTTGTAAGTCGGAACAGGTACATTTTTTTAAGTGTAGCTTCAGCCGAAAAAATATTTTTACGTTTTTTGGATAGCATAGGGAAGGGATAACACCCCTGTAATGTTTGTTTTGTTGTCTATGTTTCTATTCAGAAGATTTCACCTCACTTCCTGTCCCAATGATAATTGGATTTTGAAAATTTTGGGTTGTTGTGGAAACAAATCTTTGTGATAAAACATCAGTGGAGACCCCTTTTTCCCATAACAACTCTTACAGGAGTTAATTTCCTTTCCTAGGGGGAGATTTCCTCTCACTTCCCGTTGTCTCCCTCTGTTTGTAAGTGGGAGTCGTTTGTAAGTCGGATGTTTGTAAGTAGGGGACCGCCTGTATATCTAAAATGATCATATCCAGGAAAGAAAGTCTCAGCTTTTAGCACTACTTTAATATAAAAGATTTCTATCTCCCTTCCACCCTTCATATAACTTCATGTCCGACTCCTAGGTAAAATACCCGTATATCCTACTTCTGGGTGTATTTATTATTATATATGCTTCTGTCTATTATTCTCAGTGGATTAGAGATTTTGCTCCCCAGCCATATAGTTGGTTATTTATATTTACTACTGTATATAGATATTTCAGACAAAATTTACTTTTTTTTCTTTTAAAACTTTAGATATTCACTAAATTTTACACCACATTTTTTGTAAGGTTATTATTCGATTAATTTGATTAATCAAAACAATAATGGACCAAGTAATCTATTATGAAAATAATCGTTAGTTGCAGCCCTAAATAACACTTCTAATTGTACATGCAGACAGATAAAATAGAACACAACAGTTGGTGTCAAACAATTTTGCAAAAAATAGTGACAATGTATGTTACAGTTTCCAAAGGTGACATTTCAAAGAACTTGAGAAACCAATGAATGGCTGGGTTATAGTTTGAATCTCAATATGTTTCATGAATATTAATTCCCTTCATCAGGAGCAAATGTAACTGAAAATTTAGAAAAAATGGAGGTGAGAAAGTAAAACCAAAAGACTTTATGCATGTCAGCCATAAACTAACGCCTGTCCAGGGAGCTGTGGGAATCTGGAAGTCCACAGGATCCAACCAAAAAGTGAGCCAACAGGCAAGAGTGGTTCTATGTGGCCCAGAAGATGTCCAAGCACAGAGCCAAGGGTCAAAGGATCCAAAATTATGTCCAGACAGTTGCCTGTCATCGACTCCTGCATTGAAGCACACCTGACCTGATCCCTGGCTAAGACCATCTGGCTGGACCTATCCTCAGGTTTGGCTTCTAATGACCCTGCATACCTGGGTGCTCACACAGGTGACCCAGCAAAACCCAGACACAGGATTGAAGGTTCCTTCCCACCCAAGACACTGTGGAACCTTCAAATTCCAGGCCCAATCGGGGATTACCAAACCCAGAGAAAGCTGAAAACACATCTTTATCTGCTCATAAACACTCTGGAGCTTCTTAAACTACAATTTTTGAGAATCCTGTGTTTTTCTTCTGTTTTCGCCATGGCAAGGCCACATTTTATTATACATAGAGGTATACAGTTAATGTACCTGACAAATATCAATAACGATCTGGCAATCTATGACTAATTTTCCATACATTTCTGTTAAAAAAAAAATTCAATCATTTATTATGGTAAAAACCCAGTTGGAGACTCTCAGCACAGCTTGTGGGCATCAGCATACAGTAGATAACAATTGTGGAGATCTGTTGTTTCAGGAGATGGGGTAGAACTGTAAAAGCTTTAGCTGTGTTCTTGTTTCAAGGATAACCAGTGGAACTCATGGAAATTCCCTCTGTTAGTGATGACATTGCAGAGTTTCTAGATTAGGGTGCAACAGACTATGCTACTCTGTAGCAAGGCCAAAAGCCCAAGAGCTCATGGATTGTGGTGGCAGCTAAACCCTGCCAGAACCACCCGAACACCGAATGAATACATCCCTAGAGCGGAGAAGAGCTACCTATTCTAGAATTTTATGTATGAGCAAATGTGTTGTAATCATTTATTTAGTTTGTTCGTTCCTCAGTATCTGTATGAAAGCAAGAAAACACAGCATGGAATTGAATAAAAAATATATGAATTAAAAAGTACAAAGGCAGAAATAATAAATCACAGGGTAGAAAAGCAGTGAGTACTGTATCAAAGAAAAAAACATTTAAACAAGTGTTTATCAGTTTAAAAGCTGTTCTTTAACTACTGATTTGACAGACATTTTTTCACTAAAAGAAAAAACATTTTCATGTGCTTCTGTTAAAAGCAAACAACTTTCTTCTTTCACAGAAGTGTGATGTGTTTTGAGCAACACATCTTATTCAGATACAATCTAGGGTCATTGATACTGCATTCACACCTAGGCAAGATCTGACTTGCAGGGCAACTGTGAGTCGTCCCGCTCGAGGCGACTTCAGCCCGGCTTGCAGGCAACTTCTGTAATAGAAGTCAATGCAGGTCGCCCGAGGTCGCCTCAAAAGTAGTACAGGAACCTTTCTAATTCGGAGCGACTCGAGTCGCTTCTATTTAGAACGGTTCCATTGCAATGCATGGAGGCGACTTGTCAGGCAACTCAAGTCGCCTAGGTGTGAACCGGCTCTTACAATTGCTTTCTTAAATTAATATAGTATGTCAGTTTCATAGGACAGTTACAGTGTCTTGAAAAAGTATTCATACCCTTTTAAATTTTCCACATTTTGTCATGTTCCAACAAAAAACGTAAATGTATTTTATTGTGATTTTATGTAATAAACCAACACAAAGTGGCACATAATTGTGAAGTAGCAGGAAAATGATAAATGGTTTTCAATTTTTTTAAAAATATCTGAAAAGTGTGGCGTACATTTGTATTCAGGCCCCTTTACTCTGATACCCCCTAACTTTAATCTAGTGAAACCAATTGCCTTCAGAAGTTACCTAATTAGTAAATAGAGTTCACCTGTGTGTAATTTAATCTCATTATAAATACAGCTGTTCTGTGAAGCCCTTAGAGGTTTGTTAGAGAACCTTAGTGAACAAACGCCATCTTGAAGGCCAAGGAACACACCATACAGGTCAGGGATAAAGTAGTGAAGTTTAAAGCAGGGTTGGGTTATAAAAAATATCCCAAGCTTTGCATGGTAAGCATTAATCAGAGAAGCAGCCAAGAGGCCTATGGTAACTCTGGAGGAGCTGCAGAGATCCACCGCTCAGGTGGGAGAATCTGGCCACAGGACAACTATTAGTCGTGCACTCCACAAATCTGGCCTTTATGGAAGAGTTGCAAGAGGAAAGCCATTGTTGAAAGAGAGCGATTAAATCTTGTTTGCAGTTTGCGAAAAGCCATGTGGGGTACACAGCAAACATGTGGAAGAAGGTGCTCTGGTCAGATGAGACCAAAATCAAACTTTTTGGCCTAAAAGCAAAACGCTATGTGTGGCAGAAAACTAATACTTCACATCACCCTGAACACACCATCCCCACTGTGAAACATGGTGGTGGCAGCATCATGTTGTAGGGATGATTTTCTTCAGCAGGGACAAGAAAGCTGGTCAGAGTTGATGGGATGATGGATGCAGCCAAATACGGGCAATCTTAAAAGAAAACTTGTTAGAGTCTGCAAAAGACTTGAGACTGGGGTGGAGGTTCACATTCCAGCAGGACAACAACCCTAAACCTATAGCCAGAGCTACAATCGAATGGTTAAGATCAAAGCATATTCATGTGTTAGAATGGCCTATCAAAGTCCAGACCTAAAACCAATTGAGAATCTGTGGCAAGACTTGAAAATTGCTGTTCAGACGCTCTCCATCCAATCTGACAGAGCTTGAGCTATTTTGCAAGGAAGAATGGGCAAAACTTTCACACTCTAGATTTGCAAAACTGGTAGAGACATCTCCAAAAAGACTTGCAGCTGTAATTGCAGTAAAAGGTGGTTCTACAAAGTATTCACTCAGGGGGGCTGAATACAAATGCACGCCACACTTTTCAGATATTTATTTATAAAAAAAATTTGAAAACCATTTATCAGTTCCCTTCCACTTCACAATTATGTGCCACTTTGTGTTGGTCTATCACATAAAATCCCAATAAAATACATTTACTTTTTTGGTTGTAACATGAAAAAATGTGGAAAATTTCGAAGGGCATGAATGCTTTTTCAAGGCACTGTGTATCCCAGTATATACATCTGCTGAATATTCAAAATGCAGAATTCATATTTGTTGCCATTTTATTATTGCTCCAAATGTGTCAATTTTGTTCTTTACTAAAAAGATTTCTGTTATCAATGTTAGAATATCTAGTGGAGCTTCGGGAGTATGGTCCAGTCTATTCTACCTGGAGTGCCCTGGAAGGAGAGCTAAGTGAGCCACTAGAGGGAGTGTCTGCTTGTATTGGGAACTGCAGCACAGCACTAGAAGAGCTGACTGAAGACATGACCGAAGACTTCCTGCCAGTACTCCGAGAGTATATCCTTTACTCTGAATCTATGAAGGTGATTCCTGCTTACAACAAATCTCCTGTATCTAGATTTGCTCTATTAAATGTTTAGTTTATATCATGTTTACTTGCTTGCATTCGCTTTCTATGCAAAGTCAATGTGCATAGAAAATGGCTTGAAGCAACTCAAATTTGAAGCAAAGCAACAAAAAGAATTAGTGGTGCAACGAAATTAAAGTTTTGGTGCTGAAACCGAAAATTCAGGATGCACTTGGCTGAAACCGAAATTGACAATTTTTAAAAAGTATATATTTTTTTTAAATGTATTGTATTTGGCTTTTTAAATAATATGAATTTAAATGAATATGAACTTATTGTCAGCCATTATTGGTGCCTTTTGAAGCGGTTTTAAAAAAAATCCCGCTTGCTGCATTTTTGGTGCATATTTGGCAAACCGCACAACCCCACCCCCCCCCCATTGAAATGCAAGGAAAACGCAGCAAGAACGCATCAAAAATGCACCTGTGTTGCATTTTTGATGCATTTTTAAGTCACGTGACCTATCAAAAATGCACCATATGCAAGGTAAAATTGCTGCAAAATCGTGTGCCAGCTTTTGTAATCTTAAGGTAGGTTCTAAAGTCTAAAGGGTTTTTTTGTTTTTTTTTAGCTTAATGCATTATGCGCATTAAGTAACAAAAACACCCCACTTTTTGTCTTAGCCCTCCAGTCTCATAACACTTACCTGGCTCCTGTCATTGCTCGAGCGCCGGTCTAGCACCACTCCCCTCACTTCCTCCTTTTCATGTGAGTAAGTGAGGGCAGTGGAGCTATAGGTAGTCAAACTCATGTGGGAAGGAGAAGGATGTGATAAATTGGCTTACCAGTGCTGTTTGCGTATGGATGCGCACACACAGGTGCCTCCTTTAGTACCCTGCTTAGTAGAGAGGCACTTGGAGCAGCTGACAGTGCTAGCGGGGGACTACCAGAAGAGCAGAAAATTGTGTTTTCTGTGCATTATCATTGTAAAAAGTAGTTAAATATGACTGTTACCTTTTTGTTTGTGTTTTTTAATAAAAAAATAAATAAATATACATACATACATACATACATACATACATACACACACACAGCGGGGCAAAAAAGTATTTCGTTAGCCACCAATTGTGCAAGTTCTCCCACTTAAAAAGATGAGAGAGGCCTGTAATTTTGATCATAGGTACACTTCAACTATGAGAGACAGAATGAGAAAAAAAATCCAGAAAATCACATTGTCAGATTTTTAAAGAATTTATTTGCAAATTATGGTGGAAAATAAGTATTTGCCAACAAAGGGTATTGAGATGAACTTTTGTTATTGACCAATGACAGAGGTCAAACATTTTCTGTAAGTCTCCACAAGGTTTTTACACCCTGTTGCTGGTAGTTTGGCCCATTCCTCCATGCAGATCTCCTCTAGAGCAGTGATGTTTTGGGGCTGTCGCTGGGCAACACGGATTTTCAACTTCCTCCAAAGAGTTTCTATGGGGTTGAGAGCTGGAGACTGGCTAGGCCACTCCAGGACCTTGAAATACTTCTTATGAAGCAACTCCTTCGTTGCCCGGGTAGTGTGTTTGGGATCTTTGTCATGCTGAAAGACCCAGCCACGTTTCATCTTCAATGCCCTTGCTGATGGAAGGAGGTTTTTACTCAAAATCTCACGATACATGGCCCCATTCATTCTTTCCTTTACACGGATCAGTCGTCCTGATCCCTTTGCATAAAAACAGCCCCAAAGCATGATTTTTCCACCCCCATGCTTCACAGTAGGTATGGTGTTCATTGGATGCAACTCAGCATTCTTTCTCCTCCAAACACGACAAGTTGAGTTTTTACCAAAAAGTTCTTATTTTGGTTTCATCTGACCATATGACATTCTCCCAATCCTCTTCTGGATCATCCAAATGCTCTCTAGCAAACTTCAGAGGGGCCCGGACATGTACTGGCTTAAGCAGGCGGACACGTCTGGCACTGCAGGATTTGAGTCCCTGGCGGCGTAGTGTGTTACTGATGGTAGCCTTTGTTACTTTGGTCCCAGCTCTCTGCAGGTCATTCACTAGGTCCCTCCGTGTGGTTCTGGGATTTTTGCTCACCGTTCTTGTGATCATTTTGACCCCATGGTGTGAGATCTTGCGTGGAGCCCCAGATCGAGGGAGATTATCAGTGGTCTTGTATGTCTTCCATTTTCTAATAATTGCTCCCACAGTTGATTTCTTCACACCAAGCTGCTTACCTATTGCAGATTCAGTCTTCCCAGCCTGGTGCAGGTCTACAATTTTGTTTCTGGTGTCCTTTGACAGCTCTTTGGTCTTGGCCATAGTGGAGTTTGGAGTCTGACTGTTTGAACTCGTTATCAGTATAAAAGACACCTGTCCACAACCTCAAACAGGTGTCATTAATACAGGTAACGGGTGGAGGACAGAGGGGCCTCTTAAAGAAGAAGTTACAGGTCTGTGAGCCAGAAATCTTGCTTTTTTGTAGGTGACCAAATACTTATTTTCCACCATAATTTGCAAATAAATTCTTTAAAAATCAGAGCATGTGCTTTTCTGGATTTTTTTTCTCATTCTGTCTCTTATAGTTGAAGTGTACTTATGATGAAAATTATATATAGTTGTATGCCAAAGTTTAGGAACCCCTGACAATTTCCATGATTGTCATTTATAAATATTTGGGTGTTTTGGATCAGCAATTTCATTTTGATCTATCAAATAACTGAAGGACACAGTAATATTTCAGTAGTGAAATGAGGTTTATTGGATTAACAGAAAATGTGCAATATAACATAAGCAAAACGAAATTAGGCAGGTGCATACATTTGGGCACCCTTGTCATTTTGTTGATTTGAATACCTGTAACTACTTAGCACTGATTAATTGGAACACACAATTGGTTTGGTGAGCTCATTAAGCCTTGAACTTCATAGACAGGTGCATCCAATCATGAGAAAGGGTATTTAAGGTGGCCAATTGCAAGAAGTTGTTCTCTTTGACTCTTTGGGGAAGGCTACAAAAAGTTATTGCAGCGATATAAGCGGTCAGTGTCCACTGTGAGGAACATAGTGAGGAAATGGAAGAACTCACATTAAAATCATCAATAACAGCGTGAAGTAAAAGAATCATAAGAACGCCAGAGATAGATCCCTCTCACCGCCTCTCTGCCTACAGCTGATCCGCGGTATTCCCGGGTGAGATCACCTCCGACCGTCCTAGTTGCCAGAGATGCCGTCTTGGTCACGACTTGACGCGTTTCGTCATTCCTTCGTCTGAGGGCATTCTGAGGCGATCTCACCCGGGAACACCGCGGATCAGCTGTAGGCAGAGAGGCGGTGAGAGGGATCTATCTCTGGCGTTCTTATGATTCTTTTACTTCACGCTGTTATTGATGATTTTAATGTGAGTGCACACCCCGAAGGGGGGTACTGTCATTTTATTAATAAAAATTCACAAAAGATAATGCACTATTGAAGCTTTTATTCATTGAAGGATACGTGCTGATCAAAGCAACAGAGTCCAGATTTTATTAGTGGAGATCGGGCGTGGATACGTGATTGAAGTCCTCTTATCCAGCAGCACATATAATTACAATAGGCTGTTTTTTGATCTTGCCTCCGGTGAGTCTCTCCATATAGGGGGAAAGCCCCCCTCCCTTCACACTCGGTGCGGTGGTGGATATTTATTATGAAGATTGAGCGTGTGTGGAATCACCCCTGAATTTTGGATGTGTTTTATATATTTTTGGACTTTTTGTTTGGACTTGGCCTCAGATGTTATTTATATGATACAATTTCATCTATGTGTATCAATCCATTGCTGATAGATGTGGAATTGAATGGTTTCATTTAAAGATTGCACAAATACATAATATGATTCATTCATAGGTGTATTAATCATCTAATCCTGTAGCGCTGATGAATTCAGTTAATTGATCAGTAATTGGCTGGATTAATTTTTAATGTTGAGGAATCAGTCACAAAATTGTAGTTACGACGGGGCTGGATATTTCAACAAGACAACAACCCAAAACACTGCTCAAAATCTATTTGGGCATTTATGCAGAGGAACAAGTACAATGTTCTGGAATGGCCATCCCAGTCCCCAGAATATCATTGAACATCTGTGGAGTGATTTGAAGTGGGCTGTCCATGCTCGGCAACCATCAAACCTAACTGAACTGGAGATGTTTTGTAAGGAGGAATGGTCCAAAATACATTCATTCAGAATCCAGACACTGATTCCAGGCTATAGGAAGCATCTAGAGGGTGTTATTTCTGCTAAAGGAGGCTCTACTAAATATTGATGTGATTTTTCTGTTGGGGTGCCCAAATTTATGCAGCTGTCTAATATTAGTTTTGATGCATATTGCACATTTTCTGTTTAATCCAATAAACCTCATTTCACTACTGAAATATTACTGTGTATTTCAGTTATTTGATAGATCAAAATGAAATTGCTGATACAAACGCCCAAATATTTATAAATGACAATCGTGGAAATTGTCAGGGGTTCCTAAACTTTTGCATACAACTGTATATAGTATAAATCCCTACTGTGAAAAACAAGGAATTTAGTGCTGTGATCATATATTTCCAAGCCATGCAATTTAGGTATTGGGGAAAAAAGTTGTAATATAACATGAACTTTCATGCCTTCCAGATTCTAGACTACCACATGTATTTGGACATAAATCAGCTCTCATTCAGCAAACTGGTGTATTGTTATTGGGGGGGGGGGGGGGTACCTGTAATTATGCAAATGAAAAATTAGGGAAAACCTTCTAACCTCCTTAACTCCCTCTCTCCCCTGCTGCACTTAGTAAGTGTGGTAGATCCACTGCTTAGTTCAGCCGTCATGATGACAGAGTGGACACTGCGGGTGTCTTGAGCAGCCATTCCCCAAGTACCAGTGCTATTACACAAAAGGCAGGGATGTGAATCATATACTTACCGTAGGCTTAAACGCCAGGCATTCATCTTTACTTCCAGCTGCTGCAAAACCGTGGTGGGTCGAGGTAAAGGCAAGTAATACTGCTTGTTGGGCCACTATTAAAGTAAACTTGTTTCTTTCCCCTGCTTGGGTGAAGTTCACTTCAAGCAATAAGATGACATTTATGATGACAGGACATGATCAGTTATAGTATTGTTTTTCAGAAATGAATCATAGTAGGGCATCGCCTGTGCTTTACAGGAAATGCACGGTGCCCTATAAATACAAAGATACACACACACACACACACACACACACACACACACCACACAAAAGTGCAAACACCTCACATTTTTGTAAATATTTC
>BLSH010054209.1:1038606-1051885 GCA_018402905.1 Glandirana rugosa | reverse complement strand
ATATATATATATATATATATATATATATATATATATATATATATATATATATATATATATATATATACACCTCACATTTTTGTAAATATTTCATTCTATCTTTTCATGTGACAACACTGAAGAAATGACACTTTGCTACAATGTAAAGTAGTGAGTGTACAACTTGTATAACAGTGTAAATTTGCTGTCCCCTCAAAATAACTCAACACACAGCCATTCATGTCTAAACCGCTGGCAACAAAAGTGAGTACACCCCTAAGTGAAAATGTCCAAATTGGGCCCAATTAGCTATTTTCCCTACCTGGTGTCATGTGACTCGTTAGTGTTACAAGGTCTGAGGTGTGAATGGGGAGCAGGTGTGTTAAATTTGGTGTTATCGCTCTCACTCTCTCATACTTGTCACTGGAAGTTCAACATGACACCTCATGGCAAAGAACTCTCTGAGGGTCTGAAAAAAACAATTGTTGCTCTACATAAAGATGGCCTAGGCTATAAGAAGATTTCCAAGACCCTGAAACTGAGCTGCAGCACGGTGGCCAAGACTATACATCGCTTTAACAGGACAGGTTCCTCTCAGAACAGGCCTTGCCATGGTTGACCAAAGAAGTTGAGTGCACATGCTCAACAGCATATCCAGAGGTTGTCTTTGGGAAATAGACGTATGAGTGCTGCCAGCATTGCTACAGAGGTTGAAGGGGTGAGGGGGTCAGCCTGTCAGTGCTCAGATCATATGCCGCACACTGCATCAAAATGGTCTGCATGGCTGTCGTTCCAGAAGGAAGCCTCTTCTAAAGCTGATGCACAAGAAAGCCCTTAAACAGTTTGCTTAAGACAAGCAGACTAAAGACCTGGATTACTGGAACCATGTCCTGTGGTCTGATGAGACCAAGATGAACTTATTTGGTGCAGATGGTGTCAATCGTGTGTGGCGACTACCAGGTGAGAAGTACAAAGACAAGTGTATCTTGCCTACAGTCAAGCATGGTGGTGGGAGTGTCATGGTCTGGGGCTGCATGAGTGCTGCCAACACTGGGGAGCTACAGGTCATTGAGGGAACCATGAATGCCAATATGCACTGTGACATACTGAAGCAGAGCATGAGCCCCTCCCTTTGGAGACTGGGCCGCAGGACAGTATTCCAACATAATGACCCCAAACACACCTCCAAGACACTGCCTTGCTAAAGAAACTGAGGGTAAAGGTGATGGACTGGCATAGCATGTCTCCAGACCTAAAATCTATAGAGCATCTGTGGCGCATCCTCAAACAGAAGGTGGAAGAGCGCAAGGTCTCTAACATACTCCACCTCTGTGGTGTCGTCATGGAGGAGTGGAAGAGGACTCCAGTGGCAACCTGTGAATCTCTGGTGAACTCCATACCCAAGAAGGTTAAGGCAGTGTTGGAAAATAATGGTGGCCTCACAAAATATTGACACTTTTGGCCCAATTTGGACATTTTCACTTGGGGTGTACTCACTTTTGTTGCCAACGGTTTATACATTAATGGCTGTGTGTTGAGTTATTTGGAGGGGACAGCAAATTTACACTGTTATACAAGCTATACACTCACTACTTTACATTGTAGCAAAGTGTCATTTCTTCAGTGTTGTCACATGAAAAGATAGAATTAAATATTTACAAAAATGTGAGGGGTGTACTCCCTTTTGTGAGATTTTGTGTGTGTGTGTGTGTGTGTGTGTGTGTGTGTGTGTGTGTGTGTGTGTGTGTGTGTATGTATGTATGTATATATACATACAAACACACACACAGACACACACACTCACTATCACAAAAGTGAGTACACCCCTCACATTTTTGTAAATATAATTTAATAATAATATTATTAATGGGACTCTCAGTTTATAGATGATGACATGCTCATTTTACCATAATCGCATCAGATGTCCCCACTCCTACATTAGGGAGATTCAAATAAAGAGAAAGAGGTTGTTGATGGATAAAAATATTAAATGTATTAACTGTTATAACATGCAAAATTATTCAAAGAACAACACACCCATACCTATAAAAATTGGATCAGTGTTGTTCCCCACCTATGGGAACCACCCCTTAAACCCTAACTACTAGCCGCCTTATCTGCTATTATATATACAGTATATATATCATGCATGGCTTGAATATTACAGACACTGTCATACTGTTGTTAAGGATCAGAGATCAAATGTGTCAAGGTTGCCAGAATGGGATTAGCAAGGGAAACAAACTGCTTGCTAATCCCAATCTGTTTATGCATGCCTGCTGCTGCTTTGTTTGAGTATTCTCCACTGCTTCTTTATTAATATCTGCAAAATTGATTCCTAATTTTTGGACTCTTGGATAACACCTGTGATCAAGATTGATCTATTAATAATCAGTACCTTCATGTCAGATTGATATTATTACATTGACGCAGAGAGTCTGGCATCCAATGGCTCCTGTTGCTGCCTCTGTGCCTTTGTAAAGAAGGAGAGAGCGCAGTGCTGGGTGCAGACAGGCACAGCGATGGATCGATATAGGACTTGGCTAAGTATAAAGAGAGGGGAGGGTGTAATCAAAGTAGTGAGACATATTTTATCTTAATGCAGGGATTAAGACATTAAGGTTAAAAAACATCTTGCCTTTAGGACCACCTAAATATCAGTACAATAACATCTGTCATATTGCCTTGTCTTGCAGTGAAACTTTACTGGGCAGCAATCCCACCACACCTGGTGAATAAGCCCTAATTATTATACTATTTGCATTCAAAGAGAAGTCAGAACTAAGGATCTAAATATACACTGTATTCACTTTTTTTTTATCAGAAAGTTATCTGTGCAAGAACACATCCTAACTAATAACTGTATTGCTATATTTCTAGAATGTACTAAAAAAAAGGGATCAAGTGCAAGCAGAATATGAGGCTAAACAGGACGCTGCAGCCTTGAGAAGAGAAGAAAGAACAGGGGTGAGATTTTTATATCGGATTCATTTTTTTCTTTTTCTTCTTTTTGTTTTTTTTCTTTAAGATTTCAGTGACTGAATCTCAATATGAATCTGCATAATCCACAATTGTGTATTGAATGGGCAGCTATATAATTGGGGTGAGCTGACTACATGACATCCCTGTAGTCAGAGTCAGGACCATATTTTTGAAATTGAATGGAGGGTAGGTCTTTTGTAGTCTTGTACACACATGCTGCAGAGGTATGCCTGTTCCAAAATACAGCAAACAATATTATACAATGAGCTCTTTCACACTGCTCAGTTTTTGATTTTTCTTTTTACCCCAATCCGCTATTTATTGCTGTGTAACCACTAGAGAGTTTACTGCTCTCTATCTGCCTTAGTGATCAATATCACTGGGAAAGAAAGTGATGGTAAAATCCAAAATGTTTGAGCTGTCACTAGGACAGGAATAAACCTCTAGTTGGGATACTTGTTGAGGTGACGGAGATTTTCCTCACCTCTGAGAGTTTTCACCTTCCTGTTGTGGCTACAGACAAGAAGTGAAGGGAAATCTCCCAAGTGGCAAAAATGACTGAAGCTTTAATTGTTACAAGCTCTATCCATAACGGGAAAAAAAAAACATTTTGGCGTTAGATGTGCTTTAAAATGTACATTTGTGAACAGGGTCTAAGAATATTGCAATATCAACCATACATGGAGAGCATTGTGTTTACTGAGTTGGCCGACCAATATCCACACTTGCATACCAGTAAATCATACTAGATACACTATATATGGGCAAAAGTTAATGTACACTCCACCAAAATCAGTTTAGATGCACAGTCAGGTCAGTAGAGAGTAAGGCCTGGTTTGAGGAGTTTGGTGTGGAGAAACCTTATTAACCCTATTAAACACCTTTGGGATGAATTCTCAGGTCTTCTCATCCAACATCTATACCTGAGCTCACAAATGCCCTTTTAGCTGAATGAGCACAAATTCACACAGACGCACTCTTGCCTTTTTGGGGAGGGTTGAAATGGTATGTCCGATAAGTGTATATATAGGTATGAAGGTGAGTTGTGCATAATCTTTTGGCCATATTGTAGATACAGCGGGTAAAATAAGTATTAAGCACGTCACCATTAATGTAAATCTATTTCTAAAGGTGTTATTGACATGAACTTTTTACCACGTCGGTAACAACTCATGTAATCCATGCATACAAAGAAACCAAAACAAATATGTTTAGAAATTAAGTTATGTGTAATAAAAGGAGATAGCGCAGGGAAAAAGTATTGAAAACATGAAGAAAGAGAAGTGCAAATAGGCAGAAAAAGCCAAGACACCAGCTGAAATCTTTCGCTAATTAGAAAGCAATCCTGCCCCTTGTCAGTGCAGATTAATATTGGCTGGTTCAGTCTCATCTGATGGCCTATAAAAAGGTGTCTCATTACCAAGGTGTCACACAAGAAAAATCTCATGATGGGTAAAAGCAAAGAGCTCTCTCAAGAACTTCGCAACATTAATGTTGCAGAACATACTGATGGCATTGGTTATAGAAGGATTTCTAAACTTCTGAATGCTCCAGTGAGCACTCTTGGGGCCATTATCCGCAAGTGGAAAGAACATCATTTCACCATAAACCATCCACGACCAGGAGCTACTCGCAAGATTTCTAACAGAGGAGTGAAAATTATCAGAAGTGATATCTAAGAACCAAGGACCACTTGTAGAGACCTGGAATTAGCAGGTACAATTGTTTGAAAGAAAACAATAAGTAATGCACTCCACCTCTATGGCCTGTATGCACGGTCACCACGCAAGACTCCATTGCTGAAGAAGAAACATGTTGAAGCTTGTTTAAAGTTCGCTGTACAATATTTAGACAATCCTGTGAAATACTGAGAGAATATAGTCTGGTTAAGTGAGACCAAAATGTAACTATTTGGATGCCATAATACACACTGTGTTTGAAGGTCAACTGGCACTGCACGTCGCCCTCAAAACCCCATACCATACTTCAACAGTGAAGTTTGGAAGTGGGAACATCATGGTGTGGGGTTGTTTTTCAGTATACAGTACTGGCAAACTTCATATCCTTGAAGGAGGGATGAATGGAGAAATGTACCAAGACATTCTTGATCCAAATCTGCTGCCATCTAAGATGGTGATGAAACGAGGGTGGACTTTTCAGCCAAAGAAACTCTCAGTTGGTTTCAAAGAAAGGAAAATAAAGCTGCTGGAATGGCCAAGCCAATCACCTGACTTGAATCCAATAGAAAATCTATGGAAAGAACTAAAGATCAGAGTTCATAGAAGAGGCCCACAGTACCTTCAAGATTTTAAGATGTTTGTGTGGAAGAATGGTCCAGAATCCTGAGCAATGCATGTGACTAGTTTTTCCATATGGGTGTCTTGAAGCTGTCATTACCCACAAAGGATTTTGTGCAAAGTATTAACCACTTGCCGACCACCCACCGCATTACGGCGGCAAACTCGTTATCGCAAACAGCTGTCACCTAACAGCGGCCGTGATAACTAGTATTGTGAGCGCGTGCTCACTGTGTTCCAGGGGAGGCCAGAGAGCGGGTAGAGCAGACTCGATCTCCGCTGGCTGCCCGCAATGCCCCCCCCGCAGTGAAAGAACGGAGGTCCCTGCATGTAAACACGGATCTCCGTTCTGACAGAGGGGGAAAGGCTGTGATCACAGGCTTCCTGTATATGGAAGCTGTGATCACTCCCCTCCCCCTGCCAGCCCAGCCCCAATACAATTAGAACACACTGAGGGAACACAGTGAACCCTTAGAGCGCCCCGTCCAGGTTAACCCCTTCACTGCCAATGACATTTACACAGTAATCCGTGCATTTTTATAGCACTGATCGCTGTATAACTGCCAATGGTTCCAAAAAAGTGTCAAAATGGTCTGACATGTCCGCTGCAATATCGCAGCACCGCTAAAAATCGCAGATCGCTGCTATTACTAGTAAAAGATAAAAAAAATTAACCCCTGAAATTCTCATCATTCGTAAACACGGCAACTTTTGTGCAAACCAATCAATAAACGGCGATTGTGATTTTTTTTTTTTTTTACCAAAAACACGAGGAAGAATATAAATTGGCCAAAACTGATAAAAAAAAAATTGTTTTTATATATATTTTTTGGATTTTAGCAAAGAGTAAGAAAAATAGTTTTCTCTTACGTTCACTGACAGACGCAGCTCTTCTTAAATGACACGTGGGTTTTATGTCGTCCTATCAGGAGTGACTAGGCAAAACAGATGCAAAAGCATCAGGGATAGGCTGGCCCCTCCCATGGGGGCCGTCCTCACCTGAGCCTATAAAACCCTCTGCTGGCCAATAGCATTCAGTTTTGTTTGCCTAGTGCAAAGGAGTTGACTGGGTTCCCTGTGGGACCTGCGTTTTCTGCATGTAAATTTTCTCTGAGGAAAGAATGAAGACTTCTGTCAAGTAGCCGGTTTGGCATAGAGCGGATATCACGAATCCAAAGCTTTGCCTTGCCCGGCCACCTCCTGGCGAGCTACCCTGAAATGACAGGGCTACGTCGCTCAGGGCCCGTTCCGTGCGGGCGACCTGTGGCTGTTGCCACTTGTGCCCAGGGTCTGGCTTTTGCCTTTCCAGTGGCCTTGGCCAGCAGCAATCCTTCCCGGGACAAGGGGGGTAAGTCTACTTCGGGTGGCTACCCGCAACGCCCATCGGACTGGTGAGTGGACCCCTCCCCCGCCTTAGGGCGTGGGGAGCGGCATCCGGGGCAGTTAAAATTTAGCGGTAGCTTTTTCCCTGTCAGGGGTGCACCTAGTAATTGGGTTGCTCCCCCCCCACCCCTCACCCCCAGCCCCCCCCCCCCTGGCCTGCCGCGTTCGTGCGGCGTCGCGCTTGTGATTCAAGGGGCCCTGGGCCTGTACCGGTGTTCCCACTGGGAAAGTTCGTTCCCGCTGGGAACGTTCGTTCGGATTGCAGTTTAGCCCCGCCGCCATTTTGCGGCGGTTGGCTTGTGTTGCGCGGGCGCCATTTTCTCCCCGGTGGCGGTTTGTAGTATTGCGCCCTGTGTAACTGCGCGCGCTTTCTCCTCAGAGAAGCGACAACTGCACGTGTGGTACAGTCCCCAGGCGCGCTTTTTTTCTCACATCGCTGACAGGCTACAGGGCTAGAAGCAGCAGTTTTGGCTGGCTCCGTGGGGTGTTGGTATTAGTGGGCTTGTCCTCCCAGGCTCCCTGGTTGGTTTCAGGTGGTGGTGGTGATTATATGGGGGGGGTGTCCCATTCAGGCTATGTCTGGGGACGGCGATGCTGCGGCTAAGGACCCTGCAGCGCCCTCTGATTTTGAGCCGGCAGAGCAGCGCTCCGCACAAGCCCCTGCGGTCACTTTGGACCTTTTGCGGGCTCTTTTTCTGGAATTCATTCCAAAGGTGGTTACTGCTCCGGCCCCGGAGCCCCCCGCTAAGCACTTGGCCCCCCATGTCTCCTCAGGCGAGGATTCAGATCATGAAGTCGCTTCGGTTGTCACGGGGACCCCCGTGGCACTCTCTGAAGGCGAATTGGTTCTCTCAGATACTGAAGAGGACCAGGGGACCTCAGTGGCGTGCGACAGGGCGATTGTGGCGGCGCTAATTGTTGACATTCGCCAGGCCCTGCGCCTTGATCAGTCAGCGGAGGCGCAGACTTCCACTTATGTCTGTGGGTCTTTGAGGCCTCCTAAGTCCCCTGGGGCTTTTCCCTATGATCAATTTTTTGAGCGGGCTGTTTTTAAGGAATAGGGTTTCCCCAAAAATTCCTTCACCTTGCCTAAGCGTTTTGCGGTGCGCTATCCCTTTGAGGATGCTTTCCTTAAGCGGTGGGCTTCCCCTTCGGTGGACCCACCGGTGGCCGTCTGAATAAGGCTACAACCCTTCCTGTGGGGGGTTCGCCCTCTAAGGACGCGGCGGATCGTCGCACGGAAATAGTGTCTAAGGCTATCTTTCAGGTAGCAGGTTTTGCTATGCGGCCAGCTCTGGCCTCAGCAATGACAGCACAGTCTCTTTTTTGAGTGCCTCTCCTCGGTGAGCAAATATTTAAGTTGCAATTGTGCGAGGAATAAGTTGCATAAGGTGCAACACATGGCGGAAGGCCTCCATTATCTCCGCCTTTGCAGTAATCATCAGACGGGTGTTGTGGCTGAGGTCTTGGTTGGGTGATCAGGCGTCTAAGAAGCGCCTCACGGACCTTCCCTTCCAGGGGGGTCGTTTGTTTGGACCGCAGCTTGACAAAATCATTAGGGATTTCATGGGGGGGAAAAGTCTTTCTTCCGGAACCCAAACGGCGGGACTTTCGCCGATGACAGGGCCCCTCTTTTTCTGGGCAGAAAAAGTTTTTTTCGTGCCTCCGACACAGCCGGGGCGGGTTCCAAGTCCGGTAAGGCCCCGGCTGGGTCTGGTAAGAGAACCTGGCAACGGAAACCCGGTAAAGCGGAGGATAAGCCCTCCTCAACGTGACGGGTTGCCCCCGCCCATCTCACGGGTGGGGGGCCGGTTGTTGGAGTTTGCGGACTGCTGGACAGCTCACATCTCCGATCGGTGGGTCCTGGATATGGTGTCCACCGGATACTGGATAGAGTTCAAAGCTCTGCCCCCAGACAGGTTCTTTCCCTCAAACCTGAGACTCCCGCAGGGGCGTCTGGAGGAGCTGTTAGGCGCGGTCCAGTCCCTTGCGGACATGGGAGTCGTGGTGCCAGTTCCACCTCTTTGTGGTGCCAAAATAGGGCGGGGTCAGGCCAATTCTGGACCTCAAAGCTCTGAACTGCTTTGTCAAAGCACAGAAGTTCCAGATGGAGTCCGTTCACTCGGTCGTTGCCGCCCTGCATCAAGGGGAATTCTTGGCATCCCTGGATATCAGGGACGCCTATCTGCACGTGCCCATCTGCCAAAAACACCAGCGTTTTCTGTGCTTCACAGTGGGAGACCTGCACTACCAGTTTGTGGCCCTACCTTTCGGTCTGGCCTCGGCTCCCAGGGTGTTCACCAAGGTGTTGGCACCGGTCCTAGCACTGCTAAGACAGAGAGGTATCGCAGTGGTAGCGTACCTCGACGTACTGCTCTTGAGGGCGGAGTCGGCAGTGTCCTTGGAGGAGGACGTGAGAATCACCGCCTCTACCCTATGGGACTTCGGTTGGCTCATCAACCTGCAAAAGTCCTCGCTAGCCCCCTCATGTCGCCTGGAATACCTTGGTCTGATTCTAGACACTGTGCAGGCGAAGGTGTTCTTGCCTCCCGACAAGCTATTGGGGCTGCAAGCGGCGGTTCGGACCCTACTGTCACGCCGGAGGTCCTCCCTAAGGTTCTGCATGCGGGTGTTGGGACTCATGGTTTCGTCCTTCGAGGCGATACCTTACGCACAGAGTCACACTCGGCTCCTGCAGAAGGCGATTCTGTCACAGTGGGACAAATTTCCCTTATGCCTGGACAGACTGATCCGTTTGGACCACCAGACCAGGGGATCACTGACTTGGTGGCTCCAGCACTGACTCAGGGGAAATCCTTTCTTCCCCTCAACTGGTCGATAATGACGACGGATGCCAGCCTGGCGGGCTGGGGAGGGGTGTTGGGTCAGTTGTCTGCTCAGGGCCGTTGGTCAGCTCAGGAAGCTCGACTTCCGATAAATGTGTTGGAACTGAGAGCGATCAGGCTTTGCTTGTCCCGTTGGTCGACGAGGTTGCATGGCCTCCCTGTCCGGGTTCAGTCGGACAATGCCACAGCTGTGGTATATGTGATCGATCAAGGAGGGACAAGAAGTTCCGCGGCAGCTGCAGAGGCTGCTCTGATTCTCCGCTGGGCGGTACAACACGTTCCGGCGCTCTCTGCCATTTTTTATGTCCGGGAGTGGAGAACTGGCAGGCGGACTTTCTCAGTCGCCAGACACTGGACCAGGGGGAATGGTCCCTGCATCCGGAGGTATTTTGCCAGATTTGCTGCAAGTGGGGCACACCAGAGGTAGACCTCATGGCGTCCAGGTTCATTCACAAGGTCGAGACCTTCGTGTGCAGAACAAGAGATCCGTTGGCGGTCGCCATGCACGCGCTGGTGGCTCCTTTGGGTCGGTATCGGTTAGTATACCTCTTCCCTTCCCTGAAGCTGTCGCCTCGGGTTCTGCGCAGGATAGCTGCGGTGGGTATTCCGACGATCCTGGTCGCTCCCGATTGGCCTCGGCGCACTTGGTACGCCGATCTGGTTCGGATGGTGGCGGATGCTCCTTGGCGGCTTCCGCTTCGCGAAGACCTGCTGTCCCAAGGTCCCGTCTTTACCCTCGCTGGCTTTGACGGCTTGGCTATTGAGGCCCAGGTATTAAGGGATCGGGGAGTCGCTGACTCTGTAATCCCTACTATGCTTAAGGCACGTAAGTGCACTTCGCGCAAAATTTATCACAGTACCTGGAAGGCCTATATTGCATGGTGCGAAGCGGGGGGTTGGAACCCTCGCTCTTATTTGGTGTCCAGGGTGCTGACTTTTCTGCAACAGGGACTGGACAAGAGCCTGGCATTGAGTACGCTCAAGGGCCAGATTTCAGCCTTAGCGGTCCTTTTTCAGAGACCTTTGGCTTCCCATTCGCTGGTCCGCACATTTATACAAGGTGTGCGTCATGTGGCTCCCCAGTTTCAGCTGCCTCTGGCGCCGTGGGATTTGAATCTGGTGCTCTCTGTTTTACAGAAACCACCGTATGAGAAGATTAGGGACATTCCCTTGTCCTTTTTGTCACAGAAGGTTGCCTTCTTAGTGGCTGCCACATCCGCGTGGCGGGTGTCGGAATTGGCTGCCTTGTCCTGCAAGTCCCCGTACTTGATTCTTCATAATGACGTGTTGCGACTTCCGCCTTCTTTCCTTCCGAAGGTGGTTTCTTCTTTTCATTTGAATGAGGATATTGTCCTTCCTTCATTATGTCCTCACCCAAAACATCCTAAGGAATTTGAGTTACACTCTTTGGATGTGGTGAGGGCCCTGCGGGTTTATTTGAGTGCTACAGCTTCTTTTCGGAAGTCTGACTCGTTGTTTGTGTTACCCGGGGGCTCCAAAAAGGGTTCGGCTACCATTTCCCGTTGGATTAAACAGACCGTGACCCATGCGTATGAGCTTCGGGGCAAGGTTCCCCCTTTTCCGGTCACGGCTCATTCCACCAGGTCGGTCAGTACCTCCTGGGCGTTCAGGCACCAGGCTTCGGTGTCTCAGGTGTGCAAAGTGGCCACTTGGGCCTCAGTGCACACGTTTACTAAATTTTACAAAGTTGATGTGTCGGCATCTGCGGATGCTGCTTTTGGCCGCAAAGTTTTGCGAGCAGCGGTGTGAGTGCGTCTGGCGCTCTCTGAGAGGGTTCTGTTGGGTACAGTTGTTGTTGTTGTTTGCCCACCCCTCTAGTTTTTGGCACTGCTTTGGGACGTCCCCACGTGTCATTTAAGAAGAGCTGCGCCTGTCAGTGAACGTAAGAGAAAAAGGGATTTTATTATAACTTACCGTAAAATCCTTTTCTCTGAGTTCACTGACAGACGCAGCTCCCACCCCTCTGGTTTTTTTGTTGCACTGCTTGTGACAAACTGAATGCTATTGGCCAGCAGGGGGTTTTATAGGCTCAGGTGAGGACGGCCCCCATGGGAGGGGCCAGCCTATCCCTGATGCTTTTGCATCTGTTTTGCCTAGTCACTCCTGATAGGACGACATAAAACCCACGTGTCAATTAAGAGCTGCGTCTGTCAGTGAACTCAGAGAAAAGGATTTTACGGTAAGTTATAATAAAATCTTTTTTTTTTTTTTTTTTTTTTTTGCAAAATTGTTGCTCGTTTTTTGTTTATAGCCGCAATCAGAAATGACGCGGAGGTGATCAAACAACACCAAAAGAAAGCTCTATTTGTGGGGAAAAAAAGGACGCAAATTTCTTTTGGGTACAACGTCGCACGACCGCGCAATTGTCAGTTAAAGCGACGCAGTGCCGAATCGCAAAAAGTGCTCTGGTCCTAAAGTGGGAAATCCTTTCGGGGCTGAAGTGGTTAAACAAATTTCAGTTAGCGTGTTCAATACTTTTTCCCTGTGTCATTCCATTTTATTACACATAACTTTATTTCTGAATGTATTTGTTTTGGTTTCTTTGTATGTAGGGATTGCATGGGTTGTTACCGACGTGGTGAAAATTTCATATAGCACCTTTAGAAATATATTTACCTAGAAAAATGGTTAAATGCTTATTTTTAGAGTTGAGCGAACCCGGACTGTAAAGTTCGGGTCCGTACCGAACTTTGGGGTGTCCGGGACCCGGACCCGGACTTTTCAAAAAAAAAGTCCGGGTTCGGGTCCGGGGTTCTGGTAATTTTAATGAAAAATCTTAAAAATGCTGTAAAAAAGTCCAGGAAGGTCCTGGAGGTCTGCAAAAGGAAAGAAATGGGGGTAAGGGTGGGACAAGTGCCCTACAAAGAAATGGGGACAGGGAAATAACTTTAAATATTAAAAAAAAAAAAAAACATAAAAAATGCAAAAATGGAGATCATCTTCAAAATGGGTCTGAAAAGTATTAATTAACGGTAGAGGCCATAGAACTGTTCTAAAATCATCTTCAAACTGTGTCAAAAAAGTATAAATAAGCCGGGAGTACCCATATCACTGTTCTGCAAAATGTGTGTGTCACTTTAAATGAAACCGGGAATCAGTGCACATCTCTTCTGCACAATTATTTAAAGTCTGTGTGTCACTTTTAAATGAAACCGTCAATCATTGCACATCTGTTTCTGTGTGTCACTTTAAATGAAACCGTCAATCATTGCACATCTGTTTCTGTGTGTCTTTTTAAATGAAACTGTCAATCATTGCACATCTGTTCTTCACACTTCTTTTTAAAGTCTGTGTGTCACTTTAAATGAAACCGTCAATCATTGCACATCTGTTATTCACACTTCTTTTTAGTCTGTGTCACTTTTATTATTGCCGCTAATCATTGCACTTCTGTTATTCACACTTCTTTTTAGTCTGTGTCACTTTTATTATTGCCGCTAATCATTGCACATCTGTTCTTCACACACAACATCTGTTCTGCACCAGAACAGATGTTGTTCACACATTACATCTGTTCTGCACACATCTGAAAATAGTTTAGAACACTTTACCTAAAACCGGGGAGGAACCATACACCTGAAAATCCATTTCACAAGATTTGATAAAAGTCTACACACGTCTTGTCTACATTACACACTTGTTGTAGACAAGACCACGTCTTGTCTACAACACACACTTCTTGTCTACACGTTACTAATCGCCGTTATTATTTTCACTGTGTCTGATTTTTCTTCACACTTATTGTCTTCACGTTACTAATCGCCGTTATTA
>BLSH010054209.1:1008434-1018747 GCA_018402905.1 Glandirana rugosa | reverse complement strand
AGGCCGACCCCCCCCCCCCCCCACCCCTTCAAGTTCTGCAGCATTGCTGGCAGCACTCATATGACTATTTCCCAAAAACAACCTCTGGATATGATGCTGAGCACGTGCACTCAACTCCTTTGGTCAAACATGGCGAGACTTGTTCTGAGTGGAAACTGTCCTGTTAAACCGCTGTATGGTCTTTCCTACCGTGCTGCAGCTCAGTTTCAGGATCTTGGCCTAGGCCATCTTTATGTAGAGCAACAATTCTTTTTTTTCCAGATCCTCAGAGTTCTTTGCCATGAGGTGTCATATTGAACTTCCAGTGACCAGTATGAGAGAGTGAGAGCGATAACACCAAATTTAACACACCTGTTCTTTATTCACACCTGAGACATTGTAACACTAACGAGTCACATGACACTGGGGAGGGAAAATGGCTAATTGGGCCCAATTTGGACATTTTCATTTAGGGGTGTACTCACTTTTGTTGCCAGTGGTTTAGACACTACTTTACATTGTAGCAAAGTGTCATTTCTTCAGTGTTGTCACATGAAAAGTATCGTGTGTGTGTGTATATGTGTGTGTATGTATGTATATATATATATATATATATATATATATATATATACACACACACACACACACACTGTATATATATTATAATAAAATTAACCTCTTGCCGACCAGCCCCCGGCTCTCTCCTGTGTGAATTAGCTGTACAGTGGCACTTTAAGAGACTGTAGGAGGTGTCTGCCGGCCACATGTGATCGCTCCTCGCGCAGCCAGAACAGAGATCTGTTCATGTAAACAAACCAATCTCCATTCTGACAGGGAGGTGGAGAGAGATCTGCTGTTCCAAGTAATCCGGAACAGCAATCTCTCTCCTCCTCCAGTCACTACACTCCTCCCACAGTTAGAAACACCTCCCTAGGGAACACATTTAACCCCTTGATCACCCCCTAGTGTTAACCCCTTCCCTGCCAGTGACATTTATACAGTAATTAGTGGCTATTTTTAGCTCTGATTTCTGTATGAATATCATTGGTCCCAAAAAAAAATGTCCAATCAGTCTGCCGCAATATCGCAGTCCCGATAAAAATCGTAGATCTCCGCCATTACTAGGAAAAAATAAATAATAAAAATGCCATAAATCTATCCCCTATTTTGTAGACACTATAACTTTTGCGCAAACCAATCAATATACACTTATTGCAATTTTTTTTTTTTAACCAAAAATATGTAGAAGAATACATATTGGTCTAAGCCGAGGAAGACATTTTTTTTTTTTTTGGATGTGTATTCTAGCAAAAACTAAAAAATATTTTTTTTTTTTTTTTCAAAATTGTCGCTCTTTGTTTATATTGCAAAAAATAAAAACTGCAGAGGTGATCAAATACCACCAAAGAACGCTCTATTTGTGGGAAAAAAAAGCCGTCAATTTTGTTTGGGTACAACATCGCACAACCACGCAATTGTCAGTTAAAGCGATGCAGTGCCGTATCGCAAAAAGTGCTCTGCTCAGAAAGGGGGTAAATCTTTCCAGGGCTGAAGTGATTAATCCATTAAAGCCATGGCTTGACAGCGGCAACATGGTTCGTTATTGCGAAATGCCGTCACCTGAGGGCGGCCCCGAGAACGAGTATTGTGAGCGCGCTCACTCTGTTCTGGGGGAGCCAGGGAGCGGGTAGGGCGGATGCGATCACCGGCTACCCGCGATGGCTCCCTCGCAGTGAGAGAACGGAGGTCCGTGTATGTAAACATCTCCGTTCTGACAGGGGGAAGGGCTGTGATCACAGGCTTCCTGTATATGGAAGCCATGATCACTCCCCTCCCCCTGCCAGCCCAGCCCCCATACAGTTAGAACACACTGAGGGAACACAGCCATTAGAGCGCCCCCTGCAGGTTAACCCCTTCACTGCCAATGGCATTTCGACAGTAATCAATGCATTTTCATAGCATTGATCACTGGCAATGGTCCCAAAAAAGTGTCAAAATGGTCTGACATGTCCGCCGCAATATCGCAGTACCGCTAAAAATTGCAGATCACAGCCATTACTAGTAAAAAATAAAAACCCTAGAAATTAATTCTCATCATTTGTGAGGGGCAACTTTTGCACAAACCAATCAATAAACGCAATTGCGATTTTATTTTTTTTTACCAAACATACTAAGAATATAAATCGTCCAAAACCGATGAAAAATAATTTTTTTTATATTTTTTTTTTTTTGCATATATTTTAGCAAAAAGTAAATATGTTTTTTTTTTTTTTTTTTTTGCTAAATTGACGCTTTTTTTGTTTATAGCGGTGATCAGAAATGATGCAGAGGTGATCAAATGCAACCAAAAGAAAGCTCTATTTGTGGGAAAAAGGACGCAATATTTTGGTTGGGTACAACGTCGCACGACTGCGCAATTGTTAGTTAAAGTTACGCAGTGGCGAATCGCAAAAAGTGCTCTGGTCCTAAACTTGGAAATCCTCCCGGGGCTGAAGTGGTTAAGGTGCTAAAAAAGTGCAATATGTATATAATGGGAGTACATAGTGAAAAGTGCAAGTAATCAATAAATCTAGTTTATAATATAAAGTGTGATTATTCCACAGGTATTGATTCTAGCTGATGCACCTTTAGAAAGTACTTACCCTATATTGCACTTAAGCGCACCACCACACATGTTCATTGCAATGAACAGAGCATCACTTTGCATTGTGCTTCATGCCTTAAAGTAATGTGTGTGTTTTACCACACATTACTGCAATACAGTGTACAGGTTCTAAAGAAAAAAAAAAGGCATACCTGACTACATCCAGGGTTTAATTTGGTCTGTATAGTACATGTGTGCACCATTTAAATGCCACATTTTTCTATTTGTATAGACTAATGGGCAAAGTATTTGCTTAAATGTAGGACCTGAGCTTTAGGAACTGGATGTCCTGCAGTTTATAATTGCTCATATGTGGCATTTGCAATGGGTGGTATTGACAAAATTACAACATTGTGGAGGATTATATTGTACCGGGTTGCAATGCTTGCTTAAACAAAATGAATGACAGCAAGTGCCTTTTATTGATTTTTGCCCCTGAACATGGAGCACTTCACTGAAAGAATTTGCATTCTTTACTCACTTGAGAGTCAAAGATTGCATGAAGAGCTTTTGATCTACACTTTAGTTCAATCTTTTAAAATATTGCCAAAGCAACGTGCGTCACATGCTCAGAGACTGCTGAAAAGGTGAAAGAAAGTGGGCTTGGTGATAATACATTTTAACAGTTTAAACACCATAAGATTCAAAGGTTTAATAAAGGTTCATCATTATGAACCATACTATACTTTATACTTATGCATACTTTTTTTTTTCCTTGCAATTTCCAGATTTTCAGTAATTCAGGTGTACCAGCTGTTTTTGCATGTTCCCCCATGTAACACAGTGGGGAAGCAAAATAATGTTATACTGTCTATACTACCAGCTGATTTAAATGGCTATACTACACTTTTGTTCTTCATGAGTGGCTGGATCTGGTCATTGCACACTTGATCCAGACCCCATCCCCATACAGCTGTGCAAGGAACAATAGATCATTATTGCAGTGATCTTTTGCTGCAGGGAGATTCTGAGCCTCTGTATTGATTAGAAGAGCCTTGATGCCACTACACTTCCAATATAAGCACAATGCAAAACACTGTACATGGAAAACTTTCAATGCTTCTAGAAACTTTGGTTTCTAGAAGCCAGAAATGCTAAATATCCTCTTTTCCTCCTTACTCTGTTCAGGAATCACAGACTTACCCTCTTTTACTTGAAGAAAATGTGGAGAAATGTGGAGGACCCCAATTTTCTAGCGGAAACCGCAAAGGATTATACGTCCTCTGCCTTTTGTGAGTTACAAGCTACAGCTTTACTTCAAATGTTTTCTCCTGTGGAGATGCTAGTCTTTGTCTAGCAGCAACTGACTCTTCTGAGCCAAAACAAGCTTCTATGGGCGCTAAGAATCAGAGCAGGTCAAAAAAAGACTTTTCGCATACATGCATAGATTGATCATGTATTTTATGAGGGATGATTTAACACTGAAAGGGTATTCACTCTTTCCAAGATTTTTGCTGAAATTTGGCCTATGGAAATGAACTGTAAGAAGAAATGGGCTATTTCAGTTCTCAATAAATACCTTAAAGTTCCTATTGAGGGTGATGCCATTTTTAGTTCAATCTTATTTTATTAAGAGTTCACATAGTCTGAGTACACATCTATTCAACAGAAAATGTATAAGAACAGTTCAGGTGGGATACATGTATCTTCCAATTAGCCGATTATGAACATCAAGAATCATCATCTATTGTGATTAGTGTGTCGTGAGCCATAGTGGTCCGTTATCATTATATGGTACGTGTCTAAACATAATGAACACCACTTTCTACACTATGAGCGGTGTCCGCTTCTTTACAATCCACATGTGCTCACATTATTAGCGTTGTATTTTGCATTGGAAAGGTATAGTATAGGGGTCACATTATACCTTCGGGGGGGGGTGAGATATTGGCGTATTTAGCAAGTACAGAGATGGTAGGGGTAGAGGGAGAAGAAAAGAAGGTCAGGAAAAATATATATAATGATGAAGAGTATGAGGTATAGAGTAAAAGGTTAGAAAAAGTATGGCAAAGGAGAAAAGCAGTCCACCTAGGCTATGTCGGTGCAATAGTGGAATCTCCCCCTGCCCATGGGCTAAATCCTGTGGAATATCGGAACATAGACCAGGAGGTCCAGATGTTGGAGAACTGCAATTCTCTATCCATTTCCTGTGCCAACAGCCGTTCCAGTCCATTAATCTTGTACACTTCAATTGCCCAGTCCCCTAGGGAAGGCATGCTCGTCGATCTCCAATGTCTGGGTATCACCGTTCTGGCTGCTGCCAAAAAGTGTCGCAGCACAGCTTTTTTGACTGATTTTAACGGGCCAGGGATTATAGATAGTAATGGGAGGGGGTGATCAAGGTCGCCATCAGTCTGCAGTACAGGTCCAAAACTGCCTGCCAGAATTTGCGTACAGGGGAACACTCCCACCAAATAGGTAGGATGGTCCCCTTAGATGAGGAACACCGCCAGCAGGTATCGGGGAGTTTAGAGTCGATGAGATGTGGAGTTGGAGGGCATCGATACCATCAGGTCAACAGCTTGAACCCTTTTTTCCTAGTTCTTCGAAGCTAGGGATATTTTATGAGTCAGAATGCAACATTTTTGCCAATCGATAGGGGAAATTGGGTGTCCAAGATCCGATTCCCAGGTCCGTGTGTAGTGGGGCAGGTCTGGATGGGTGGTAGAATGTATGAGGGAGTAAAGTTGTGAAACCGCATGCGCTGGGGGGTCGGTCTGAAGTAGTAGATCCTCAAAGGCAGTAGGGTCAGCAAGAACATCAGGTAAGGATGGGAGGGCTCGAATATATGATTTTACTTGTTACGTTTGGAGCCACCGTGTCAACGTGTGGGGGGAGGCTCCAACGGGATCGTCTGTGACCAGGGAGTAGCCTAGGTTAGTCGTCGGTGATCCTTTTTAGTCCAAACACCAAACACTTGTCCCTGTAGGGCCAGAGGAAAATCGGGAGTCCCAAACAGGGGTGTCATGGGGCCCTTAGAGTGAGAAATGAGCCCTGAGGAATTTAGACAATGCCAGATCGTCAAGGTTTGTCGAGTGAGGTCACATGTAATGAAGGGCACTGTAAAAGAGTGGCAGATGATCACGGTAGAGCTCTAAGGTCTACCAAGCTCATGTGGCTCTCAATTTGAACCCATAATTTGGTGGAGAAACTATGAAACCAATCAAGTATTCTCGTAAGAACTGCTGCTTTGTAGTATATGTGGGTGTCCGGAGCTCCAGCTCCCCCTCGTGTTTTTGGGAGAGAGAGTGTATCGTAGCGTAGTCTAGGTCAGGCCCCCTTCCAAAGGAAGGTAGAGAACAACCGACGTAGTTTCTTATAGTAATCGGATGGTATGGGGATTGGAAGTGTTTGGAATAGGTAAAGGAATCGGGGGAGTACATCTATTTTTAATGTATTTATCCTACCCAGCCAAGATAGTGGTTTCTTGTTATAATTTGAGAGGTCTGCTTTGGTTTTAAGGAGAAGAGGGGTAACATTTTTGGAAAACATTTGGGTCACGTCTGAGGGTATGTGAATTTCAAGGAAGCAGATGGAGGTGGAGCCAGTCCTAAATGGGAATGCATTTGGTATTTGTTGAAGGGTCTCTTTCGTCAATGATACGTTAAGTATTTCGGATTGTCTGGTTTACTTTAAAATTACTCAACTCTCCAAATCTTTTGAATTCCTGAAGCATTTGCGGTAGAGATTGGTTTGGTTGGGTCACGAACAGAAGTAGATCGTCCGCGAATAAGGCCAATTTGGTGGTGATAGGGCCCACTGAAATACCTGGGACATTAGGATTGTTTCGTAGGGCGATGGCTGTGTGTATGGCGAAGTGTTCCATGATAAGGACACAGAGAAGGGGAGATAAGGAGCAACCTTGTTGTGTCCCATTGTGGATGGAAAATTTGGGGGAAAGTGAGCCGTTCACTCGACTCCTGGCGGACGGGCATGAGTATAGAGACATAATTTGGGACATCATGTGCGGGCCCAGGCCAATTTGCAGTAAAGACTTCTGAAGGACTTGCCATTCGACCCGATCAAAAGCCTTTTCTGCTTCAATAGTTAGTAGGCAGAGGGGGATATCCTGAGTGCGTGCATAGTCCATGAGGAGGAGGGTTTTCAGGATGTTGTCCCTTGCTTCGCGGCCACTGACAAAGCCCACCTTATCCAAATGAATCAGGTCAGGGAGCAAGGGCTGCAACCTAAGAGTGAGGGTTTTCGCAAAGATTTTGAGGTCCACTCCAATTAATGATATGGGCCTATTACTTGCGCATATAGATGGGTCTTTTTCGGGCTTTGGAATAAGGGCTATGTGGGCTTCAAGTGTCTGTGGAGGAAATGGTATACCTTCTGGTAAAGAATTAAAGACTTTAGTTAAGAAGGGGTTAATAGGGATTTAAATGTCTTGTAGAATTTGGGGATGAAGCCGTCGGGGCCTGGGCATTGGCCTGGGGGCGTAGCAGCAATCGCCTTCGCGACCTAGTCGGGGGAGTGCTGTGTCTTCAATATAGGATATGGTGTTTGTCTCATGGGTCGATGAGGAAGAGTGGGACACATCAGATGCTAGCTTGTACAAAGATCGGTAAAAGTCTCCAAATGTTTGCAAGATTTTTGAAGGTTCACAGACCAACCTCCCAGTTGGGGTCTGAACATGTGGGATAAAGGTCGAGGACGCAATGGGATGTAAAGAAAGGGGCTAGCGGCCTACCACATTTATCCCGAATTTGGTATTGGTGTAGTGCTAGCTTGTCTGCATAATTGTGGGCCGAGGCTTCATATAAGTCTTGGAGTTGGGATCAAGACCTCTATGAGGGTCAATGGCGTCGGGGCATGCTTATGCTGGGTTTCGAGTGCACACAGTTTGTCCATGGCAGATACTATGATGGCCGAACGTTCTTTATTCAGTCGGGTCCCAATCTGTATGAAGTTTCCCTGTAGGAACGCTTTAAGTGCTTCCCATTGAATGGGGAGGCGGGTGGAGTCTGAGACATGGTCTGCAAAGAAATTAGAGATCGTTTCCGATATTTTTTGCGTACATTCGGGGTTCTCGAGGAGGAAGTCATTTAAACGCCACATCCATTCCCTCGTTGGGGTAGAGGGAACCAATAGTGTCAGGTAAACAGGTGAATGGTCAGACCAGACTATAGACCCTATATCACAGTCAGGTGTCCAGTCCAGGTAGCTATTGTCGATTAGAAAATAATCGATACGACAATATGTGTGGTAGACCTGCAAGAAATGAGTGTAGTTTCGATGTTTAGGGTGAAGAACCCTCCAGACGTCCACGAGGTGGAAGTCATGAATAGCTCGTTTAAGAGTCCTCAGTTAACGAAAGAGATAGATGAGCAAGGGGGCGAAGAGTCCAGGGGCGGGTCAAGGGGGGCATTGAAATCCCCTCCCAGGATTAACTTGCCCTCTACAAAGGTAGACTATATCTTCATGTACTGCAGAGCGGATGATATTTGGTCAATGTTTGGTAAATATAGATTAGCAATGGTGAACCTCGTTCCCCAGAGGGAAATTTTTACAAACACATACCTCCACTGGGGGGTCGGAGAGCTGACTTAGCTTTCTGAGTGGGATTTGTACTGTGGAACCACCTGTTGAAGTATCAGCTGGCACAGGAAGGAACAGAGTCTGAATGAAAATGAGTTTCCTGTAGTAGTAACACATTGACCTGCTGTTTATGCATGTGGTAGAGGATTTGTCCTCTTTTGGAGGCAACATTAAGGCCATTAACATTGTAGGAGCAAAGCTTCAACTTAGGGCAGGATGACACCGTGTGGGCCATGGTGGAATACAAAGAGGGTCAGATGACAGAAAACAGGGGGAAAAAAGGAAAGAGTGAGACAGGAAGGGAAAAAAAAATATATATATATATATTTAAAGGCAAAAGAAAGTAGAATTTGAATGGGGGGACTCCTATTTAAAGAGCCTAGGGTTGGTAAGGTGTCTGCGTTAGCAAAGCACCACGTGTGAAAACACGTACGAGGTACAAAACGTGCCAAGCCTAAGGTAAGTGAGTGGGCGAAATGGAAAGGTCTGATCCGTGAGCCCGGCAACAGAACAGGCATAGGTAACTTAGGAAGAACACAGTGATATATTACTTAATACTCAGTATGGGGCAAACATAAATATAAGTCTGGAGGAGGACGAGCGGCCCAGGCAGACAATAGCCTCGCCCGGAGCTGCCCCCCCCCCCCAGAGAGGTGGGCACCATATTGTGATGAGGAGGCTGTCAAATACAGAACATATTACAATGCCTATCCTTGGTTATCATAACAAAATAACAAAAAGCAAACAAGGAGCAACTCCAACGGTAATGCAAGGATATAAAATATGAGGGTGCATGTAGCAAAACACGGGGATATGCACACAATGAAACAAGAAAGAACAATGCCTGAGAGACCTTGGTGGCCCATGAAAACATGAGGGGAACAGCATGAGCCTGTCATCATCAAGTCCTTGGTTTATATCTGCTGAGTGTATCACTACTAACCTGCAATGTATCTAAAAAGAGAAAGCAAACTCCCCTGTGTAATGCGGTCCATACCCAGAGGCCAGTGTGGTGACACAGCAGAGTCAGATAGGTATATGAAGATGTAGCTGAAGTTCGTATCTTGCAAAGCTAGAGCACAAGGTGGTAGCACTAACAAATTCCAGTATTCACCCAAACCCCAGCTGAAGATGAGACATCAGCGAAGAGCAGGGTAAAGACCTAGTGGGTGCTCATAGTGTGTAACCCGGAGGAATGGAAACTCAGAGGTCAATAGTGGACTGTCATAGGAGAATACCATTATTTTTGAAGGCTTTAGTGACAGAAGTAAAAGAGTTCCGGGTGCAAACCTGTTTAGTGGGATAAGGAGTGAACGCTGGATCAGGGTAATGTGCAAAGTTATGTTGATAGGCACCTCATGAATGTTCAGTCAGAGCAAGATTAATCCTCTGGAAAGGTTGGTCTGCGTGCACTGGGGCCCAAGGAGGTAGATCTGGACCTCGGGCGTCTGCGACGTTATGGGGGGGTCACGACCTTGTAACCCGAGGCAGTCCTCTGGGGGGTCCATCCAATTTGGCACTGCAATCGGGTCATGCTCCAAGAACAGAAAAAAGCCTGGAAGCTGGTCAGGATCAGACAAGGTGAATTTACTGTTAGCTTTGGTCACCTTGATGCTGAAAGGGTGCCCCCAGGTGTAGGTCGCTCCAGTCTGGCATATCAGCTCCAGGAACGGACGAACCACACGTCGTATATAGAGGGTTTTGTGAGAGAGGTCAGGGTAGAGGTGTACCTGGGAGCCATCAAAGTCTACTGGGCCTAGGTGCCATGCTTTGCGCATTATTTCTTCTTTAACTTCTTAACAACCGCCCTATAGACAAATGACGTCTACAGGGCGGTTGCTTAATTCTGGGAGGACGTCTATTGACGTCCTCCCAGAATCGCGGGTCCCGCGCGCCCACGCGTTTCGTACCGTGGATCCGGGTCATCTGAAACTACCGAGGGTCCATGTGGAGATGGGACTGGAGAGAGTGTTTTGGGAGATATATGCTGCACACCAAGCAGGCAAGGACCTCGACTATACGGTCTGACCTCGCTGGATGTGGACCCCCGTGGGAAAGTCGTAGTTCCACTGGTTTCGATTGTCATTTAAGTGGAACAGACTAGGACTGGTCGAAGGTCCGAAAAAAGACAAGAACCTCGTACTGGGCT
>BLSH010054209.1:983865-1002361 GCA_018402905.1 Glandirana rugosa | reverse complement strand
ATCAATTTTCAGTGATTGGCACCATAGCTTGTAGACTCTATAACTTACACAAGGACCAAATAATATACACAATTTTTTTTTTTTTTTTATCAAAGATAGGTAGCAGTATAAATTTAGGCCAAAATTTATGAATAAAAATTACTAATTTGCTAAATTTTATAACAGAAACGAAGAAAAATTCATTTTTTTACAAATTTTTCGGTCTTTTTTTAATTATAGCGCAAAAAATAAAAAACCCAGCGGTGATTAAATACCACCAAAAGAAAGCTCTATTTGTTTGAAAAAAAGGACGCAAATTTCATATTGGTACAATGTTGCATGACTGAGTAATTGTCATTCAAAGTGTGAGAGCGCTGAAAGCTGAAAATTGGTCTGGTTGTTAAGGGGGTTTAAGTGCCCAGTTGTCAAGTGGTTAAGGGTGAAATAGTGTACCCTGCAGAGGACGTCCCGGGGAAGGTCACTATTGTGCACTATTGTGCACCCTATCCAGCTCTATAGGGGATGAGACTTCTCTGCCCAGCATTAGGTTGAGAATGGTAGTGACAGTCAATTTTAAATCTGCAGCGGCTGTGGCCTCTGGGATGCCCTGCAATCTGATATTATTCCTGCGGCTCCTATTTTCACCATATTCTATGCGCAGTTGATGTTGCCTTAGCCGGTTTAAATGGTCCCTGGAAGCCGTTTCCAGGGAGGTGATGTGTGCCTCATGAGCGGTTTGGGTGTCAGCTAGGTAAGACACTGCGGTCTCTGTGGTAGCCACCCGCTGCTAGAGGGCTTGCAGGTCCCTGTGGAGAGAGATTTCCATTGTTACCGCCCAGGTTTCAAATTCAGCCCGGAAGGCCGATAAAAGAGCGGAGGCCTCAGATCTAGAAGTTTCCCCTGGGGTATGCGTTGTTATGGTAGAATATGCTGGGGCTGGAGGAGGAGCGGTAGAGCACTGGCCTGGATGATGAATCCTGGGGGTTTGGGGGGAAAGTTGTGCTGGTTTCAGAGTCCCCATCGCTGTCTGTCGCTGTTGGAGGGGGAGGCTTATGTTTTCCTGTGTTATGGGTTGTCATCTTCTTGTCCTTGGAGGCCCGGGTTTCTGGCTGGGGTGTCCGTAGCAAATAGCGTTGCATTGTGCCCTGCTGCAGATCAGCAGGTTCAGGGGGGTGAGAGCTGTGTGCCGACATACTGAGAACGGGAGACGCGGGCGTTGTGGTGCCTGAAACCATCCTGTTTGGGCTGGGCTGGCACGGAGTTCAGCAGGTGTGGATTATCCCCCGGGATCTTTTTTAATGGTATATCTGTCTAATGTATACTCCAGGGGGGGTATGAAGAAGAGCAGTCTGGGCCTGTGGCAGTGTTGAGGGGGAAAGATGGCCACTGACACTAGGCCCTAGTGGATCCTGGGTGCAGTGGGTGGCAAAGAACAGTTCAAAAATCCCCCCTGTGTAACTACAGGGGGAGGACAGGCAGCTGGGGCCACTCAGCTTGTACTTTGGGGGGTCCCGGGTGGATACAGGCAAATTCTATGGTGGAGCTAGATGGCGGCCGGCAGCGGATCGCAGTTGGCCGCGGCTGAAGTAATCAGCCGGTTCTGCAGCTATGCCGACCACACTGTGACAGGGAGGCATCCGGTCCAGGGGGGGGAAGCTATCAGACCCTTGCTCCGGGCTGAGGATGGGGCCGAATCCGTTTGCTCCAGCCGGGTGGAGCCCTACAAAATGGCGGCGGCCGCAGAAGAGTGGCCGCTATGGCGGTCTGGATCGCGCCGCTGGTGGGCAGTCGTTCCGGACAATTTGCTGCCAAGTACCAAGCTAGGGATTAGGAGGACCTGTTAGGGGGGTCAATGGCCTCACCAGCCTCGTGGATGGCAGGATGGCTGTAGATTGCGGCCACAATGACGGGAGCCCTTCTCCTGCACGTCTGTTTCCATGCACGTCCAGACACGCCCCCCGGGTGATGCCTTTTTTAAGGATCCTGTTGTGCAGGGGGGCAGCATCTGTTTCCGTTTGCACCAGTATGGGCTCACATGCTCCCAGAGTTCTGAGTCCATTTGTGTCATTTTACCTTCCAATCTCCCAGCTTTAGACCAAAATAAATTAATTTTTTCTGAATGAATGCAAAACCTCCTCTGTTTAGCTGAGGGGGGTATCGTGACATCATCAACTAGCCATTCAGAGGAACTCAATCCTAAAATACAGCATTCCTGTTAATGGCACTCAGGCTTACTGGTCCAAGCTCCCCGTATTCCTTCCTGCTTCTCAGTTGCTGAATTTAACTGACTCTCGTGTTACCACTTCACTTACAGCAACAAAATCAAACTTCTGCAGGATTTACCATTGCACATGGAAAGCTTACTTTGCATGCGAAGACAGATGGCTGAACGCTAGGGAGAAATCTTTCAGGGGTATTTTGGCCTTTCTTCAGTCTGGTTTTGACCAGCGTCTGGCCCAGAGTACCTTCAAGGGACAGGTTTCTGCTTTATCCTTTCCCTTGCAGAAACCCCTTGCCTCACAATCCCTAATCAATACTTTTCTTTAGGGAGTTACCCTCAACCTCCTTTGTAACCTTCAGATTTCAACCTTGTGCCCTCTATTCTTTAGAGACAACCCTTTGAACCGATTAGAGACATTCCCTTGGAACACCTCACCTTCATAGTTGCCATTATGTCCATTAGCCACGTATCTGAGTTGGCGGCTCTTTCTTGTAAAGAGCCTTTTCTTGTTTTGCACAGGGGCAAGATGGTCTTGAGACCAAAACCTTCCTTTTCACCTAAGGTGAGTTCTTCTTTCCACCTCAATAAGGACATCATTTTCCCTTACCTCTGTCTTGCCCCAAAACATGACAAAGAAATGACCCTACAATACCTGACATAGGCAGGGTCTACCTAGCAGACTAATGCTGGCCATACACATACAGATTTTCATTTTAGGAATATTTACTAATAGTTGGGTCAAATTTTTAATGTTCAACTACAGTCAGGAGAACATTCAAAGGAGCAGGATGAAAATTTTTATTAAGGTTATAAAGCATACAATACAGTAAAGTACTGGTGCATGATAGCATTAGTGATCTACACCATTGGTCGGAAGAGAACTGGTATAATTTTGGGCTGTGACTATATTTCCTAATAACAAAGAATACATCCTCTGAAGAGGAACTGAATTAACCAGGGATCGCCCTCATCTAAGATGAGGGGGTCATTTCAACCATTGACTGATCATGGTAGCTGGTCTTTGTGTTTGCAGCCCTCATATGGGGAGTGGGACAAATGGTGGCCGACCAGTGGTCCTATGTCTCTCCTCAAACTATCAAAAGGTTTAATAAATGGAAAGAAGAGAAAAGCACAAGGAAGGAAAAGAAACAGCCAGCCTCCCCTAGGGCACTAAGAGGCTTACCTCAAATCGGCCGAGGCTGTCCCCACCATGTAGGTGATTCAGGGGTCTCAGGTTTTTTCAAATCAGGAAAGTTTATCCTGCGGAATGGCAGAGAGGCATTTGTTTAACATTATCCAGGACAATTTGTTCTTTAAGAGGTCAAAAGACAGCACAGGGGATTTCCAAGATCTTGCATTTGCTATTCTAGCTGCTGCAAAAATCAAAGCTATCGGGCATTGGATAGGTCTCGGGGCTCCCAGAGCAGGGTGTCTGAGAAGTGCCTGTTGTGGGGACTTAGTCCAGTTAGTCCCTGTGAGGGGATAAATAAAATTGTAGGTGCGGATCCAGAATCTGAAAAGTTTTGCACACTTCCACCATGCACGATACTCTATTCCCTCTTAGCTGTACCCCCTAAACACAGGTAGGAGGCTCAGCACCCATTGGGCAATTCTAGCAGGAACTACATACCATTGCATGAGTACTTTATAGTTGGCTTCTATTAGGGAGGTGTTTATTAGTGATTTTGCAGCTCCTTGTGCCAATCTATGCCACTCAGGGTCTAAGACCTCCCCTATATCCTGTTCTTATCTTTCCATATAAGGAAGTTTGTCATTTGTGGAGCTCAGAATGCTTGGAGATGTACCCCAAACAGGTATCGATGTGTTTACATAGATATCCCATTGGGGTTGTTGTAGATAAATTGGAAGCCCTTTTCAGTGAAGTGATAACGTTCGCTATCTGATTATATCGATAGTATTCTTTAGATGGTAAACCGTGTTTTTCCTTAAGAGTTTCCAGTGACAGAACCCCTCTGTGGCCATAAAAATCATCAATAGCCTCTTGTTTGTCCATCATTCAAAATTAGGAGGTGGGATTTGCCAATAACGGAGCGCAAGTGAAATTTTCAAATGACAATCGTCCATTTGAATGTACAAAGAATTCTCATACGAATACTCTCATCTTAAAATCTACTAGTGTGTGGCCAGCATGAGTCTCTCTTTGTTATGTCTGTAGGCCCCTGTAGAGAACATCCTACTTCCCAATCGACAATTGCCAGATGGATCAGACAACCTATTTTCAGCTCCTACACCCTTAAGGAAAGGGCTCCTCCCTTCCCCATTACAGCTCATTCCAGTAGGGCTGTTGGTGTCTCTTTGGCTTCAACATCAAGCAACTGTTTTTCAGATTTGCAAGGCCACCAGCTTTTCCTTTGTTTACATCAGTGGTTCTCAACTCCAGTCCTCGAGACCCACCAACAGGCCAGATTTTAAGTATTACCTTGGGGAGATGCAGACTAGAATACTGCAATCAATGAGCAGCAAATTATATCACCTGGGATGTATTTCAGTTATCCTGCAAACCTGGCCTGTTAGTGGGTCCCGAGGACTGGAGTTGAGAACCACTGGTTTACATGGTCTCAAACTTCTCCCAGGTGAATTTTCAGGCTGTGCGCTTCAGCTGCAAGGTGCCTCAAGCTGTTATCTGAGTGTTTTCGGATTCCTTAACCCTTGTGCTTTTTTGTGGGTCTATTGGCAGTTCTGTTTTGCTATGTTGTTGCCCACTCATCAATTTATCAGTAGTGGTAAAGGGACCATTACCTTTTTAGCCTAAATGTAGAACACTTTTTTGGTGGCAGAAATTCATTGACATTTTGGAAAATCTGTCAGTAATAATAAAAATGACATGGTCATTATCATAATGATAATTATATTCCATTAATTGGTATTTTAAAGGCGGCCTTATTAGGAGTACAATAATTGTAACTTTATATGTGTCTTTTGAACATCTACAGAGGTTAGGTCAATAAATCATACATGATCAAAGAAGGTCTATGCTTTTTATTTTATTGTCAACACTTGTGTGCACCTGTGTATTCTTTAAACTATCAAGACGTGCTTTGGTTCTAAGAAACCATGCTGTCTGGCCATGTTAGAAAGAAGGCAACGTCAATGGATGTAACTGTTTTCTGGATGGAGTTCAGAAATTCCTTATGATGCTAATAAAACAAGATATAACACTTTAAAGCACAGGCCTCGGGAGCAGAGATGGAACTAGGTGCAGTAGATCTTTATACTAGCACTTAAGGGGAAATTCTACAAAGCAAAGTCCTTGCCTTAAGCTAGAGCAAAGGCTTGGTACACTGTGGCCCGAGAGACCTAAGCCTCAGTACACCGTGTTTAAAGTGTTAAAAAAGTGCATTTGATCTTACAGTTAGGTGTGACATACATAAATGACACATAATTATTAATTTTCCATATAAGAGATGTAGCAGCTCAGGTTTCCTACCCTCTGATAAATTAGTACATAGTTTGCTACAAGGGAACTCCAGTTTGGCAATACACATGCATGCGGCTACATCTTGTAAAACAAAATTTAAAGCGGATCCTCAGCCTCAAGCCCAACTTGCCTCCTCTTCACCCATTCTCCCCTCCTGTTCATGCAGAGTGCACTTTTTCTTCTTCTTGTGTATTTTTTTTCCCCCTGGCAGAAAACTTTGGGCCTGCCCCCACATTAATGCCCCACCTCTCCATCTCATCCAGTCAGAAAACTATTTGCATTCATTAAGAGAAATGATAGGCGTGCCTTTGCCGAGTTAGCAGCGAGGATCACTGCAGTAATGGTGTCCAAGTATGGAATATGTATACTCATATTGGTCCAAGCTGGACTATGTAACTATGCAAAAAGAGAAAAAAAAATAAATACTTAGAATTCAGCTTTAAAAATTGCTTAGTAGTAACAACCATATCACTGAAGCATATAAATCAATCCTTCTAAAGAATAATCCTTTATTTTGCATGTCACATTTCCAGCCCAAATTACATAAATCTAATAAAGTGCTTGGTAGTCTTACTATGGCAAAGACCTAGTGGAATTTGAACCAGGCCTGGATATAAGGAATTCCTTTTTTTACTCATAGTGATTACTCTACGAGTCGCAGTATGTGTACAGACTATTCGATCCTGGTAAGAGGAACACCACAGCTCAGCTTTCTTCAGGAACTTCACTTGATTTTCCTGTGACTGGGATTGACCTTTGATCCATATTTGAACACCTATTGCAGGCTGCAATTCTAAAAAAAAAAAAAAGGAACAATGATATTAGATATATAACTAGCAAATACATATACAATTCCCTACAAAGTCAAAATGTAGACTATTTTGTTCAAGATCCAAAATGTATTACTCGGACATGAAAATTCAATAAAGCACAGGCCCAGATGTGTGGAAGGGCCCTTGACCCCACCAGCGCTACTGTAGAAAAAAGTGAGGCTTGGGCTCTTGTTCCTTCCAGATGTTCTGCTTTCTATAGCCGTATTGGTAAAACAATTCAAGACTGTAAGGCCTCATACACACGGACGTTTTTTGACGCCGGCGTTTTCTGGCATTTTTTGCAGCTCTCCATGTTAGTCAATGGCCCCATAAAAACGTTGGCGTTTTTGAGCTGTAGATGACGTCGGCGTTAGTGAGCTGAAACTAGAACCCACAGCCATTGCTTTCTGAGGCTGTAACGTTTAGACATTTTTTGACGCCGACGCCACAATATGCCAACAAACACCAACAAATGCCACCTATTATTATACCGGCGTTTTCCGGCGTTTTTTGATGCCGACGTTTTTAGGTTGAAAAATAGCAGAGGGATGATTTTTTTAAAAAAACGCCTATTGACGCCGACGCTCACTAACGCTCAAAAACGCCGACTTTTTTTCCTTGACGTCGGGCACGACGTTTTGTTTATTTTTTTAGAAACGTCCGTGTGTATGAGGCCTAAATGTAGCCTGGGGGATAATATGCAAGCATATTTAATAAGCAGTGAATGTGACTTTCACTAAACATTCACTGGTTGTGAATCAATCACTGTCATTTAAAAGCATTACAATCCTTCCTACCTGCATGTGCATTGATCGTGTAGTTGCATGGTGTCATTTGTTTGCCTGTATGCACAGCCTATAGGAGAGTAAATCTTCACATTCTGATATTAGAAGTTTCACCTTGTGTTCATACATGAGGCATGTGGCACTACACAAGTTAATGTCTAAGAATGGACAATTTCTGTGAAGAAACTACATATCCTATAATTATTTAGACCTGAAAAAGACACAAAGCAGGCTGAGCAAATAACAGAGTGCTCGCCATGCAGTTTTTTTTTTTAACCACTTCACCCCCGAAAGGATTTCCCACTGTAGGACCAGAGCACTTTTTGAGATTCAGCACGGTGTGACTTTAACTGACAATTGCGCGGTCGTGCAATGTTGTACCCAAACAAAATTTGCGTCCTTTTTTTCCCACAAATAGAGCTTTCTTTTGGTGGTATTTGATCACCTCTGCGTCATTTCTGATCACCGCTATAAACAAAAAAGAGCGACAATTTTGCAAAAAAAAAAAAACAATATTTCTTATTTTTTGCTCAAATACAAATACAAAAAAAAAATACAAAAAAAAACAAATTTATTCATCGCTTTTGGCCGATTTATATTCTTCCTCATATTTTGGTAAAAAAAACGCAATCGGCGTTTATTGATTGGTTTGCGCAAAAGTTGCTGCATTTACAAACCATGAGAATTCATTTCTGGCGCTTTTACATTTTTTTTAATTTTTTTTTTTTAGTAATGGCAGCAATTTGCGATTTTTATCGGGACTGTGGTATTAGGGTGGACATGTAGGACATTTTTGACACTTTTTTGGGACCAAATTATACAGCCATCAGAAATCTAAATATCCACTGATTACTGTATAAATGCCATTGGCAGTGAAGGGGTTAACCTGCAGGGGGCGATCTAGGGGTTAACTGTGCTCCCTAGGCGTGTTCTAACTATGAGGGGGCTGGGCTACCAGGGGCATAAGAGATCTAATTGATCCAAGTGACAGGGATCAGTAGATCGTTTAAATGCCCACTGACTGAACGGGGAACTGCCATATTTACATTGGCGGTTCCCCGTTCTTTCACTCTGGCAGGTCATCGTGGCTCGCCGGCGGACATCGGGTCTGCTCGAGCCGCGGGCACACTCCTCCAGAGCCCCCTAGCTGCATGTCCGTGAATTGCCTCCTATTTATGGCGATTCGCGTATAGAGCCACGCTGTTGCCGTAAATAGGCAGCACGCGGTCGGGAACCGGTTAACATTAGTGCTCTCACATTTGTGATGCAACATAGAAGAAATTGTAATGCATGGATTGCGACCTGTAATAACAAGATGCCTGTCCCTTTAGTGAAAAGGGACAGGCTAGGTGAATAATAATATGGACATGGGAGGATGGATCAGCCATGACACTACAAAATGCAGTCTCAACATGTGAGCCAATCATAAGGTAGGGTAAGTGGCACACGGATGATAAATATGCTAATATCTAGTTTAAAAACTACAAAAAAAATTTGAAAGTATACAATACCTCTAAAACAAATGAACCTAGAAGATTCCCTGCAGTGAATTCCCCATGAGATTTGCTCTTTGCATTTTTACACTGCTTACTGCGGTATTCATAATGTGGTAATAAACCCAAAAACAAAAATATATTGCAGCTTACCAGTTCTTAGATGTGGTGGCCAAATTGTTTTTTTACCTTGTGATCTGACCAGTAAGTCTGTTATTTACAACTTCCTTTAATAGAACAAGCTGTCCAGCAAAAATGGCAGTTAGAGGGTTGAGAAAAAACACTGACAGGGCTTCTTACAATGATCAACTTTCATACAATAGCTGTAAATGTATCACATTTTTGTTTTTGGGTTTAACACCATTTTAATGTTAAAGATTTCAGTTCACATCTTACATTTAGTCTCCCACAATCACTACCTTACATGCATGGATAATTTTGCGCATCATTTACTAAACAATATTATGATTTCTGAAAGCAAAGCTTACTTCTCCATGGAAGCGTTAGCTGAGTTAATCTATCTATATACTGTAGATTGTAGAGGCCCCTGCACAAAGAAAGAGAATGGACTCCCTTTTTAATTCTTGTTATTGCTCATTGTATGTGCAAGATAGCTTGTTACATAGTTGGTAAGGTTAATTAAGGACACTGGTCCATCCAGTTTAACGTGTGTGCGTTTGTTTGTATATGTCACTATCATTTTCAATATCCCTGTAAATTGATTTTACTCAGAAGCACATCTAAAGGTTTATTTTTTTTTTTTTTTAATGAACACGCCTTACTGACATCACCAACTGTGGAAGGGCGTTCCACATCCTTACTGCTCTAACAGAAAAGAACCCCTTATGCAGTTTAAGGTTGAACCGCTTCTCATCCAACTCCATTTTGTGACCACGTGTCTTCTTTAGAGACCTTAGATTACAATGTTGTCTCCATGATACGCTCACCATTTAAAAATGTTTATAGTGCACCAGTAGTCTTGGAATTGGACTCAGTGGAGTGCCTCCTCATCTCTGGAGTGATGGGAAGGCCATTATCCTCCCTTTATCTCTACCTCACTGTGACCTATGACATTAAGCCAACACAAACCATGGACAAATGGAGAGCGGGCATCCCAGAGCTGCAGGAGGAGGAGTGAGAGGACCGTGTCTCTACATTCATCCCTTCCCTAACCTCAGCTAGGCACAGGTTTATACAATTGAAATTTATACACAGGGTATATTATACACCTCAGAGATTAGCTGCCATATACCCACAGCACAATCCAATGTGCACCAATGTACATTGGAACTGGGCTCCTTCTGGCATATGGTTTGGTCCTACCCTAAAATACGAACATATTGGGAGGCAGTAGTGGACACCCTGAGCAGTGTGACTGGATTGGATATCACCCTGGATTCATGCTGCTAAACTATATGGGGGATGTAGAAGGTGATAGGTACACCAAACTATATCTGACTTTTACGCTGTTCTATGTTAGGAGGGGGAATTTTGATACATTGTAAATCTGCAGATCCCCCTGCCAGAACCACATGGCTAAAGGCAGTTAATGCTGTACTACCACTATAAGAATTACCTACAAAAGTAGGCGTTGTCCACAAAAATTCAACAAAATATGGGCAAATTGGATAGATGCATGTGGGCAGACCCATTCCTAGATGGGTCCACTCTCTTACACCAGTAACCCTATTGGTCTCATGACCCAGACCTCCTTTCTCCTGTGGGCTCCCCTCTCCCCTCCCCTTCCTCATACCCTCCTTTATCCTTACTCCCGCATGATTTCCCGCCCCCCCCCTTCCTCTCCTGCCTACCATTGCTCTAGGATACTAGTGAAGCTGTGTTCTAGGACTATGACGGATTTATTTTTTGGAGATGTCACTAATTCAGTGCATTATGCTTTGATGTAACAATTGAACACTAATGTATCTACTATAGCTGAATGTACATAGTAATTTACTCATTCATGATCTTTGTTACACAGCAAAAACGCTATGTTCTTGTTATCGTCACTGTTGTTCATGCTTGAACTTAATAAAAATTGTTTGTGTTAAAAAAAAAATGTTTATACAGTAGTGTGATCATTTATCCTCTTAAAGTGATACTAAAGGCTCCCTTTTAAAAAAAAAAAAACATATAATAACAAGCATGCTACACTCACCTCCTCTGTGCAGCGGTTTTGCACACAGTGGCCCCTAACCCCGTCTTCTGGGGTCCTCCAGCGGTGCTCCAGGCCCCTCCTCTTCTCGAGTGACCACCACACTTCCCTGGGGTCACCCGTGCAGGCGCGCTCCCGAGTCCTGCTGTTGTGTGTATTCACACAAACAGCGGGACTCGGCCCCTCAACCCGGCTCCTGGGTCACTGGACTTGATTGACAGCAGCGGGAGGCCATGGCTCCCCAGCTATCAATCCAGCCAATGAGGACCGGAACAGCTCAGGTGAGCTGTGAGACTCGTCCCTGCCGCGGGTTCATTTTGGGCTCAGGTAAGTAAAGGGGGCATGGGGGGAAGGGGGTCTGCTGCAGGTGAAAAGGTTTTTCACCTTAATGCATAGAAGTGTCTCTTCTGAAAAAGTATTTTTTGTAGTGGATCCTCATAATGGAGGTCCTCCAGCCCCCTTATTAGCTTTGTTGCCCTTCTCTGGACTCTCTCCAGTTTAAGGATGTACTTCCTCAGGATTGATGATCAGAACTGGACAGCATACTCAAGATGTTGCTGAACCAGAGTTTTGTAAAGTGATAGTATTATAGTTTTATCACTTGAGTAAATACCCTTTTTAATGTATGATACCTGTCTGCTGGCTGCATTTTACCAGGAACCCCAGATCCTTTTCCATCCTTGATTTCCCCAGAGGTTTTCCCCCTATCAAGTAACTTCCATATTGTTAGCTTCCAACTGCATTACTTTACATTTTTCAGTATTAAACCTCAACTTTCATATAGTTGCCCACCCCTCTATTTTACCTAAGTCTTATTTTAAAGTTGCTATTTACTGTTGGGATGTTATTGCCCTGCTTAGTTTTGTATCATCAGCAAACACTGAAATTGAGCTATATATTCCAACCTCTGTATAGTTTATGAATAAGTTAAATAGAATTTGTTCCAGAACAGAGCCCTGGGGTACCCCACTCACAACTATAGACAATCAAAAAAAATGCCATTAATCACTACCCTCTGGATGCGCTCCTGCAACCAGAGTTCTATCCAGGTACATACAATATTTCCAGTGGCAAAATACCTTAAAGCGGAGTTCCACCCAAAAGTGGAACTTCCGCTTTAAGTCCTCCTCCCCAGCTCCGGATGCTGAAACTGAGCTTTTGGGGAGGAGGGGGGGTGGGGATACACGATTTTTAGGGGTACTTCCGCCCCGGTCGCCTTAGGCAATCGGAAGTGGAAGGTCTCCTTCCCCCTCCCTTCCGAAGTCTTCTGGGACACAGGACAGATCCTAGAAGACTTCGGGACCAATCAAAAAGCTTAGTGCCTCTCGCGCCACTCGCGCATGTGTAGTGTGCGCCCGGCCGTGAAGCCGCGGCCGGTTTCCCACAGTAGCAATGCCGACGCCGCAGAGGGGAGGGGGAGAGGAGCGAGGCTCCGTGCGGCTCCATCACTGGACCAGGAGACAGGTAAGTGTCGGTTTTAATGAACGTAAGGAAAGGGTGGAACTCCTCTTTAAAGTAGAACTATAGGCAAAACTTTATTTTTAAATTTTGGATAGAACAAGGGAGGTTTATAACCCCTGTCAGATTTTTTTTCGCTATCTGTGTCCCATTGCGGAGATTTCCCTTCACTCCCTGTCCCATAGCCAAACAGGAAGTGGGAGGAAATCTCTGTAAATCAAGGGAATTCCTTGGGGACCACCAGGTCACCAGAACTAGTGTACCCATTGGAATATTTCCCCACTATTACTTTTCTGGGGACAACCAAAAATGTGGGTAATTTATTTTACTTTCACTTTCAGTGATAATGGTAAACAGGATAAATAGAGGGTGAATCTCCTTAACAGGGGCATAGACAGTAATAAAAAGTGACAGGTGTTCTAATCTCTCTCCACTCTATCCAAAACTAAAAAAAAAAATGTTTGCCTTTAGTTATACTTTAACTTGTAAACTAAGCATTTATAGGGGTTCATGACAGTTTGTTTATATCGATTGGTCATAGCAATCACATGATATCCCAGCTGCTCATAGCTCCGATGGACACGGTGGTCACGGGAGTGTGTGGCTGCACACCCAGGGGGCATGCTAGTGCACCTGTGCAGCTCCTGATGTACAGGTACATAGTTGCACCTGCACATGCCGCCCGTTCAGCAAGTGGTAAAATAAAACTTTTTTCAACCGTTTTCAAAACTATTCTCAAAAATATCTACATAACTCACCCAATAGGAATAATGCTGAGAAATCCCAGGGAGCCAAATACAATAAAACAGAATCCACTGTACCAATCTAGTGTAGCTTGATAAAGTTTGTTGAATCCAGCTGAAGTGCTCACCGCTACAATTTCTATTGCGAGCTGAAGTGCCACAAACACTTTGCCTAAAATAAAGAGACAAGTTAAAGTCAAACAAGTCAAAGTGAAGTTCGTTTTATACAGTGAAGATTCTGCAAAGAGCATAGGGCAAATTTGTAAAAAATCATACATTTTATTATTAATCAAGAATGTGGTGACAGTAAACAATATCCTTATTCTCCAAAAAAAACAAAACGCATAGACATCCACTTGCCTTTTTGTAATGTCCTCTGTGACCCCCAAGTCTCTCCTTTTTCCCCTCACTTCTATTTGCTTGGATGCACCAGATCCAGTTCTGTGCGCTTTTCTTCTGCATTGAGTGCTAGTTCACACCAGCTTTTTTACTGCACTAAAATGCATGCACAGTGTTTTCCATGTATTCCAATGGCTCTAGTATCTATTGTATCAAATACGCATTGGAACTGTGTGCGGTGTGAACACAATTTGCTATGTTCCAATACAGTTCTGTGCAGAAAAAAATGCAGCATGCTCTACATTTGTTTTGCATTGGAATCTGACTGGAACTGACTGCACTGGTGTGGACTAGAGCCATTGGAATACATGGAAAACACTGTGCATGCATTTTAGTGCAGTAAAAAAGCTGGTGTGAACTAGCACTCAATGCAGAAGAAAAGCGCACGGAACTGCATCTGGTGTGAACTAGCACACAAGTATGAATAACAGCACAGTGCTTGTGTTGTGTAATCTGGCCCCCTGCATCACCTGAAATACCTGACTGATCCTGCCTGGTTCTGTCCTCCCCCCTGTAAACTGACCACAGTTTATCATGGCTGCTGAGCCCTGGCAAAGTGGTCAGTTCACGTAGCTCCATCATTCGTAGCTCTCATCTGTTCTTTCTCCCCTCTTCCCTCCCTGCCTAGCAGCACTGTGTCAGGGACCACCCCTTCGTGCTGCTGAAATACCTTAGTAATTATCAGGCAATCTCCTGACTTCCATAATGCTAAGTGCCCTGTACATGTGCTTTATTAAAAAAATGCCGTTCTATACCTTATTTCCTAGCGTGTCCCCCCCCCCTCCTGTCGACCTCCGGTGCTTCTCCCGGGCCGCCCGTGCCATCGGCGGCCCGGAGAACAGATCCGTTGCCAGCGGAAGTTGAACGTAGAGATGACTGATGACCAGATGGTCACCAGTCATCCCTATGCGCCTCGGAGGTCCGGGCGTGATGTATGCCGTCACGTCCGGGTCACGTGATGTAAACAATGCCTGTGAACTCGGCTGAAAAGACCTAGATTACTGTTTTTTTTTCTGATCTCTGTCTTTCCAGCCTAGAGGAGAGATGTGGGGTCTGATTGAACCCATATCTCTCCATAAAGTGTACCTATCACACAATATTCCAATTACAGGGGACATTTACATTCCTTGTAATAGGAATAAAAGTGATAAAAAAAAAAAAATGAAGAGAAAGTGTAAAAATAAAAAATAAAGGTAAAATAAATAATAATAATAAAAAAATGTAAAGTGCCCCATCCCGTGAGCTCGCACACAGAAGCGAGCGCAAACGTAATTTGCGCCCGCATATGTAAACAGTGTTCAAATCACACATGTGAGGTATCGCCGCGTGTGTTAGAGCAAGAGCAATAATTCTAGCACTAGACCTCCTCTGTACCTCTAAACATGTAACCAGTAAAATGTTTTAAACAGTCGCCTATGGAGATTTTTAAGTACCAAAGTCTGGCGCCATTTCACGAGTGGGCGAAATTTTAAATTGTGACATGTTGGGTATCTATTTACTTGGCGTAACATCATCTTTCATAATATACCAAAAAATTGGGCTAACTTTACTGTTCTGATTTTTTTTTATTCATGAAACTTTTTTTCCAAAAAAAAATGCTTTTGAAAAATTGCTGCGCAAATACCGCGTGACATAAAAAGTTGCAATGACCGTCATTTTATTCCCTAAGATCTCTGCTAAAAAAATATACCTAATGTTTGGGGGTTCTGAGCAAAAAATGATGATTTTTACATGTAGGAGAGAAGCGTCAGAATTGGTCTGGTGGCAAAGTGGTTAAAGAGACAGGAGCAGCATTTTTTTTTGGGGGGGGGGGTTAACAAACGCTTTAATTCCCCCGAACTGTGCTGTTTATCCATTTTAGGGCTTTGCTATGCGCTATTATGTAAAACTAACTCAGCTCTGCCATGTCGTGACTGATCATGGGCTTTGAAAAGCATGCAGTGCTACAATCTGTAAATACTGTGAGTCCTTAGGATATGTACAGCTTGGAAATCCTGTTGGTTTTAAAGGCCATTATCAGTCACAGGAAAGATTAGGCAATTTCTGATTGCAGCTTTACTGCATTATTACCCATCTGTAATGATCAGCCTTATAGCAGACCTTCCCATTACTACATACCATAATACCCTCACTCCTACCTGTCACACATTTGCAATTTGTTTTTTTTGGGAGAAGAAGGAATCAAGTACCTTTTTTAGGTACTCACTCCTTCATCTAGATGAGAATTTTGTAGCCCTCTGTCTGCCACCACCACCCTCAAACATCCCAGAAGGTTTCAGGAAAGTCTCCCAGTTAGAGGATCTTGCACATGTGCAGCATGGAGCTAGCTGTTAGTCATCAGTAAGTGACAGTCAGCTTCAGGTCACGCTTCCCCTAGTCAGTAGATCTCAAACATGCGCAGTGGGTAGTCGGTTGTGGATCATTAGGAAGTGCCAGCCAGCTCCCAAATCTGACCTACAACACTCTGCATCCTATTACTTAACATTTTCTGTTTGAATTTCAAATGAAATATTACATCTCACCATATGACGATCCTTGAATTTGTTTAGATATCACTGATCTGATGGTTGGTGTAGGTATTTGTGAGAACATCATTACACTTCGAGCTAAAAAAAACACAATATATGATTATTCACAGATGCAGGTTTGGAGAGAAAAGTTTATTTTAACATACATATTAGTGCACCTATGTTTCTGTAGGGGCACCCTGCATGCAGCAGGTGAAATGCGTCGTCACAGCTTTTTGATAATGGCAGCATTCAAATGTAGTGAAGGCCACACTGTGTGCATAAATGGCTCAGCGGCAGGCTGAAATATTCAATATAATGTACCTATTTAGCTATAAGCATTGCTGGGAAATTTGTACAACAGTGAGCCTGAGAATCAGGGTGTAAACAGGTGCAGAACCAATAGTGGCACCTGAAGCTTGCCTAGCAAAAACATTAATAGTTGTGGCTTTTTTCAAACTGGTTCCAATGGCTGTGGCACCCCACAGTGAAATGAACAAATTAATAGTGGTGCATTATTGTCCTGCAGTAAAATAGGAGGTTTTACAGTGGAGAAAGAAGAAATACCCCTGCTTTGGTGATGTGACTGGAAGGAAAAAATGCAGCTGCATTGGCATCAGTGGGGAAAAAAAAATGTCACACGATGTAAGTGGGAGGAACAAAATGCCACTATGAAACTGGTGTCCATCTGAGGAGGGCTACTTTAGTGTATCTGTCAGCAGAATGAAGGAGGATGGCTGGAAGGCTGATGGAAGCTTTCTGGGGTGCACTGAAGCAAGGGACCCTGGGTGGCTCTAGGGGAGGGAGTATGGCTGTAAGACACCTAAGGAAGTAGAGTGGCTAGGAGTTCTTATGGGCTTAGAAGGAAAGAAGGGATCTCTGGGGCTGAGTTGCTTCCCCTACGCTCTGTGTGCCCACAGATCAGAGCACACAGGAGGCAGCTTCTCCTTTTCATTTCATGCCATACTTCACATGACAGAAGATAGTAAAAAAGGCAGTCTGCCCTCACCCACCAGCGGGTGCCCATACTGGGAAGAAAGTTTGATCTCAGCAGATGCCAATTCTCAATGCTGTCTTTAACCCACAGTAGGCTGTCACTGGAGAGAGAAGAGAGCAGAATCTTCCCTCCTGCAGCCATCATGACGGCACAGTGGTGTAGTGGATAGCACTTTCGCCTGGCAACAAAAGAGTCGCTGGTTTGAATCCCAACCACAACATTATCTGCCTGGAGTTTGCATGTTCTCCCTGTGCCTGCGTGGGTTTCCTCTGAGTACTTTGGTTTCCTCCCACACTCCAAAGACATGTTGTTAGGTAAATTAGATCCTGTCTAAATTGGCACTAGTATGCATGAATGTGAGTTAGGGACCTTAGATTGTAAGCTCCTTGAGGGTAGGGACTGATGTGACTGTACTATATATATATGTAAAGCACTGCATAAATTGACAACGCTATATAAGTAACTGAAATTAATAAAAATAAATAAATAAATCATGACCCATGCTCTGCTTGACAGGAGTGACACTGCCATCACTCTTATCAATCACCAAGCAACTGCAGAGCTGAGCCGAGACAGCCAGTAACCTCATTTGCTGTTTGCTGCTGAGGGAATGGAAGATAGGAAGGGAAGGGAAAACAGATAGAGGGAAGAAAAAAAATGGAAGGAAATAATAAGGAAGGAGGAAGAAAAGCAAGAAAGAGAAGGAAAAGGAAAGTGAAAGAAAAACAGAAGGAACAAGCAAAAGAAGAAAGGCGAACCAAGAAAAACTGTTTATATAGGCACATTTATCCTTTAAGTAAAATGTGCTAAAGTACGTAATTTAACCACTTCAGATCCGCGCTATAGCCAAAGTACGGCTCCAGCGCGGATCTGAAATGCCCGGAGGACGTCCATGGACGTCCTCCACTGCGCATGCTCGTGCGCGCCCCCTGGCGGCAGCGGCGGCGCGCGCGCGCGCCGCACGCTGCGCGAGAGTGCCCGTGGGTCGGGCGGACTCGATGTCTGCCCGAGACCCGCTGATCGCCTTTAGGAGCCTCAGAACGGGGAACCGCCGTTGTAAACACGCGGTTCCCCGTTCTGTGAAAGGGGACAAGCAGATCTACTGATCCCTGTCACTGGGATCAGTTAGATCTGTTATGTCCCGGCCAGCCCTGCCCCCCCACAGTTAGAACACACCGGCCCTGTATTGTCTAGATTGACTAGGGTCACTGTCCCTAGTCATCTAGACGAACAGGGGAAAGTGTCTTGCCCCTTGGCGCACAAATGTTGCCGCCAAGGGGCAAGACTCCGAGGATTTCCGCTAGTCGCCCAGAGCCCGTCTGTAGCTCAGGCGGGCTGGGTGCCCGTGAGAGCGCGTCGCACGCCGCGCGCGCGCGCGGCGGCGACGGCGGTCCCCCGCGCGTGCTCGTACGCGTCACCTCCTGCAGGTACCTGCAGGAGGCCCGTAAAGTCTAGGCGCGACCTCGGCATGAAACCGATATCGCGCCTAGACTTCACCAATTTAATGC
>BLSH010054209.1:949839-960114 GCA_018402905.1 Glandirana rugosa | reverse complement strand
AGAACCCCTTTTTTATATTATTTAGATGCTTGTTGATTCTAACCCCCAATTTTCTCGTTGTACGACCGAAATACTGTAACTCACAAGGGCATGTTATAAGATGGGTTACATGAGTGGAGTGCCATGTTATAAACTTTCTAATGTTATATTCTCTTACTGTACTAAATGATTTAAACTTATCTACCTTCCTTTTATTCTTTGTTGTAATTTTGCATGCTTTACATCTTCTACAGAATAAAAAAAAATTTGGTCCAGGAAATTTTCTTCTTAGGTGGATCTTGAATATTCGGGGCTAATCTATTTCTCAGGTTTGGCGCTTTTCGATAAATACATTTTGGTTGGTTAGGTTGAATACTGGATAATGTTTTATCCCTTAAACGTATTGGCCAGTATTTTTTAATAACTTGTTCAAACGAATTTTAGTCCCGATTGAATGAAGTGGGAGGGGGGAGGGGCTCTACATAGACAGAGAGACTGCCACGTCCTAAACGAACGGCAAAAAATGGAAGGGAAAGATATCCCAAACATATAAAGAATCCCCCTGGACTTTACCGGCAGTCATACAAAGTATGAGACACAGTGGGGTTTAGTAAAAAGGCTATTACATTTTATTGGTACAAAAATATAACAAAATAGAGCATAGGGGTGAGCAGGGGCACGCAGGTCACAGGCTCACGGCAAATAATGCATATGCATGTAGAAAGATACATTTCAATACATTTGAACATTAAAAAACACAAAGGTTTTTTTGGAACATGATACCACATTTAACAGCAAACATGAAGATAGCTTTGATGCGTTTGAGATTAGTCACACTCAGGAGCCACTTGAATGGCAGAATCCTGGGGCTATGTCACAAATATCCCTTAGTCCCGATTGAAAGTAGTTAAAAAAGGGAGGTTATCCTTGATATCTTTTTTTTTAACTCTTTGGTTTATCTTCCAACAGATCGTTCCTATCTATATCCATAACCTGCCTTTGTATGGGTAATAAGCTTGCGTCATGATATCCTTTTTCATTAAACGTAATTGCCACCAGCTTAGACTGTTGCATATAGTCTTCCAGGTTATCACAATTCTGTCGGATTTGCATTAACAGACCTTTAGGAATACCCCTCCAGCCACTTAGGATGGTGACAGCTGGCTGTGAGGATATAACTGTTTTAGTCAGTTTCTTTGAAAAAAGTCTTGGTGTTAATTTGTTGATTCCGTTTTACTAGAACCAAGTCCAAAAAACGGAGTTCTTTTGAATCCCAGTTATCAATGAATTTTATTCAATATCAGTTTATATTCAGACCAGCTAGAAACATTTTTAAATTGTCTTCAGGGCCATCCCTCTAGATGATTATATCATCAATAAATCTCTTGTAAAGAGATATCTCAGGTATATGTCTACCAAAAATACTGTGTTCCTCCCATTGGCTCATCAGAATATTGGCCACACTAAGGACATGTTTTGCTCCCATGGCCACTCCCCTAATTTGGTTAAAATAGGAGTTATCATGCCAGAAGTAATTGTTGGACATGGGCAAACCTAATGCATCTACCAATAAGTCTTTTTGTTCCCTTAATAGGGATCCTAGTTTGATGTCTCTTTGTGGGATCGACAGGGTCAACCCACACTGGAGAGGAGGAAAAATGACTCAGAGAATATCCAAAAATTAAACTGAGTGGATTTTTTAATTAAATACTTTTAATCCTGCAGGTAATATAGATGATCTAATACAAGAGATATGTTGAAAACAATATTGAGAATCTTTGAGGGTTTTTTTATTTGTGATTACCAAGGATTGAATTAGATTGGATATCCTAAGATGGCGGTAGTATATATAAGAGGAAGGGACGCGTCCGGTCATGTGACCCCTGATGACGCCAGACATGCTGACGAAACGCATTGGGTGGGATCTTGTGTGACACATCACTTCCGCCATTGCGGAACACAGGTGGAGCGCATATTGGCATCCCTGCAAAAAATCATGAGCTCTGTTGATTTTACTACATGTAAGTGCAATTTTTAAGCGTGTATTTTAAATAAACATAATGTACTTCACCATGGGAGGTATCCTCCTCTTTTTATACCATTTTGGGAGATCTAGTCTGTGTCTAAGTTTACTGGCCCCGCTGATTGGCCAAGAGGAACATCAGAAACGGCATCCTCATTCTGCTTAATGTGACTACCTGTAATGGGGGTCATGTGAGTCCGGTGAGTGGGCTGTATGTCTGGTGTTGGTGGAGGAAAACAATTATCACTGTGGTGTGTAATTGATTAGAAGACAACAGTCATTTTACCATCCATCACCTACCATTTGCATCCAGTTGGAGACACCAGGTGGCTGTATAAGAACATTGCACAGAATGCACTTTATTTGAGCGCTTGCCATTTTTTTGTTTAAGCACCTGTCTTGTTTTTTGATGAATTGTTTTTGAAGAATTTTTTATGAATTTTGGAATAAGGTTTAATATATTTCATAATTAGGAAGCGCGGTTATTTAACCACTTGCCGCCTGTCCACAGCATATTTACTGTGGGTGGACGAGAGCTGCAGCCTGAGCGATGTACTGATACGTTGCTAAGGGGGGAAGCTAAGCAAAAGGAAGGTAAAGAAGATTTTGTTTCAAGTTTTAGAAGCTGGGTGATTTCTGTACCGCTGTTATTTTATAATAGGAGTTTAACACTACTCCAGATTAAGCCACTGGGTGATTAGATCATAGAAAATACTCCTTCGCTGGAATATGACTCCAACAAAACTATTGCATATTTCACCTTCAATCCCCCCTCTTTGCTTTAGAACAGGGGTCTCCAAACCTCGGCCCGCAGGCCACATCGGCCCCACTTGTGCCTTTTGTCGGCATAGCACTGTACTTGCCTCAGTACGAGCTGACTGTTCTCCTGCACCTCCTGACACCGCCTGCAGCTGGCAGGTCCCTCCCCCAACACCCTCCTTTACTGGCACGCAGTGTTGTCATTGGCGCAGCACTTACCGGCTACCCGCCCACTGTTTGTATTACAGATTTGCATGTATAGCAGTGGGCAGGTAGCCGGGAGGTGCCACGCCGATGACAACACTGCGTGCCAGCATAGGAGGGTGTTTAGGGAGGGATCTCCCACCTGCAGGCGGTGTCGGGAGGTGCAGGAGAACAGTCAGCTCGTACTGAGGCAAGTAGAGTACTGTGCTGAAGCTGTGTACATGTACACAGGACGCTAATGATAGACACACTGATGGGGACACTGCTGCTGGGGACACTGATGGGGACACTGCTGCTGGGGACACTGATGGGGACACTGCTGATGGGGACACTGATGGTGAGACTGCTGGGGATATTGCTGATGGGGACACTGCTGCTGGAGACACTGACAGGGACACTGATGTGGATGCTCTGCCGGGGACACTGCTGATGGGGACACTGCTGGGGAAACTGCTGATGGGGACACTGATGAGGACACTGCTAATGGGGACACTGATGAGGACACTGCTGATGGGGAACACTGCCGATAAGGACACTGATGGGGAATCTGCTGGGGACAATGCTGATGGGGACACGGATGGGGAGACTGCTAATGGGGACACCGATGATGGGGACACTCTGCTGGGGACACTGCTGCTGGGGCCACTGATGGGGATGTGACGAACGTGGGTATCAGATCACTGCCCTCCTCACCGACCGGTGACCGAGGACCCCCCTGATCTAATACCGCACTTGTCACTAATGTAACTATACCACTCTCAGCTGCTTTCAGCACAAAGATTTCCCAGTTTGCGGGATCACCGTCTAAGTGCCAGCTGCCTGAGAGCGATTGTTACCAGGCTAATTCAAACAATTAACCCTTTCTCTGCCACCGCTTTTGGATGCTGGCCAGAAGACCCGTATGTTAGCAATACCATTATTTCAGAATAACTGCCTGTAACACACACTGTCACCGCAGACAGATATATTCAGATGCGTTATTTTAAAAATAGTAGCGCTCTTCAAAGGAACAGGTTCGTAATAGTTGCATTAAAAGCTTTAGGGACAAATTTAACACTTTTCAATATAAAGTTTAATAATGAAAAGGTCAAGTTTTAGGTACAGTAAAATATTTACAGAAAAATACGAAATAATGAGACAAAATTACAGCGGAAAAAAACAAAATGAAAATAGCTGCATTTGAAATGTCCGTGCCTAATCAGTGTTTTGAAGATTATTTCCTGGTTCTCTGATGTTGTTTCATTGATGGTAATTGAGAACTGACCATTGATCTTGGCAATTCCTTTTCTCTGAGTGACAAGGGGTGGAGCCATATACTTCTGGCCATTCGCAGGAGAGGGCGTTTTCTTAGACAATGTCCAGGGCGGGCCGTTGTGATACTTACTGCATAATCCATGCATGGTGCATGAAAAGCATACCTCAAGATTGGACCACCTGGCAAATCTCCCAGTAAGAAATTAAATCTCGGCATGCATAAAGCTTTCAAATGACTCCAAACATGAGAGTGCTGAGACCTCCTAAGACCCTGGGGAGGGAATAGACTAGTTCTATCCCTCCTTGTGTAACAAGGGGTGAATGTTTATACTTGAATTATCTGGGCCGAAATTCTACATTCAAATATGTATGTTTTATCACTATGGCATACTTCTACTGGAAATTATCAGTTTATATAGCTTTTGGGTAAGTTTTAAGACAGAGAGAGGGTCATCCCAAGGTTAGAGTTGCCAGGGGAATTTATGGGCAAACATCAGTTTGTTTTATGTTTGTTCAAGATAAGCAGACAGGGCTTCTTCCTGGCCAGTCATGGACCATGATCAGATGGCCCCTTTTGAAGTTGATCTGGCCAGAGAGGGAGGGCGTGTAAATGAGGAGCTTTGTCCTACGTTCAAACTGCCATGTTAAAAGGAGAGAAAAAAAACCTTAGCAGCCATTTAAGTAGCTCCCCTTCCAAGATGGATTACGTTACAGGTGCACCAAGTGTTCCTCCCAGGTAGGGCTGAACACCGCGGTGTCATCCGGGTAAGCCACGGCAAAGGTTTCCATCCCCTCCAGTAAGTCATTCATGGCCTCTGGAAGGTAGATGGGGCGTTCTTCATCCCAAACGGCATGACGGTAAATTAGAACAAGCCGAATGGGGTGATGAAGGCCGACTTTTCCCGAGCTTCAGGGGCCAGAGGAATTTGCCAGTACCCTCTGCTCAGATCCATGATCATTATATAGCGGGCCGCCGCCAGCCTATCCAACAACTCATCGATCCGGGGCATGGGGTAGGCGTCTGCAGTGGTGATCGCATTCAGCTTTCGGTAGTCCCCACAGAACCTGGTCCTCTGATCCTTTTTGGGGACCAGGATCACTGGGGATGCCCAGGTGCTGTGGGACCTCCGAATTACCCCCAGCTGCAGCATCTCCTCCACCTCCCTCTTCATGTCAGCCAGCACCTCCAGAGAGACGCGATAGGCCGACTATTTAATGGGGGGGATGTGCCCCAGTGTCCACCTGGTGGACAGCGAGGTCCGTCCATCCCGGTTTCCCCGTAAACCAGCTCCCATGGACTGCCAGCACTTCCTTTAGCCCAGGTACCTGTGCAGGGGTAAGGTTGGGGTTTATCAGAATGTTGGAGTTGACCTCCCTGGTGTCAGCTAACAAGTCTAGGAGTGGGTCAGCCTCTTCAGGCTCCGGCCTGCTGCAGACCGGCATGGCATAGGCCGTACGCTCATGATAGGCTTTAATCATGTTCACATGGAAGGCCTTCTACCGTCTACTCCCTTCTGCCAACCAGACTAGGTAAGTAACATCATTCAGATGCTGGGTAATGGGGCACCGGCCTTCCCATGCGGCCTGGAGTTTGTTCTGCCGCGAGGGGAGCAGAACATAAACCAGCTGCCCAACGTTATATGCCTGCTCCCTAGCATTGCGGTCATACCAATGTTTCTGCCTGGTCTGGGTCTGGGTCATATTTTCCCGCACAATCCCCACCAACGTCTCCATTTTATCCCAGAATCTCATGACGTAATCCACAACAAAGACCTCTGGGTCGGTGATCTTGCCCTCCCAGGTCTCCCGGATTAGGTCTAGGGGTCCTCTAACCCTTCGTCCGTACAACAGCTCAAATGGCGAGAAGCCTTTGGACTCCTGGGGCACCTCTCGGTAAGCGAACAGCAGATGAGGCAGGTACCTTTCCCACATATCACACCTATAGAAGTTGCTTTAATAAGGATGATGTATAAGAGGCCATAGCCTATTAAGGGAGGGAAAGTTTATGTGCAATTGAATGAAAACATGAGAGCACATCATATGTATAGTTAAACCGGCATAAGAATGGATGATCATGTTTGGAGCTTAGATTTTTAAACTTTTAAGATTATAAACACACATGTAGTGTTACTGCGCTCTATTATGGAGAGAAAGAAAGGGAGCGAGGCATAGTGGGACTTTAAATGAAGTGGAAAAATTGGCCTGGTAAGGCCAGACACTTCCATCCCTGTTTACATATTTAAAAACGCGTGGATATGCTGAGGAAGATTGGTGGGACTTTAGATGAAGCGAGGTGGTGTGTAATAATTGGAATGATGGATTAAGATAAAATTCATAATTTTAATAATAAACAAATATACAAAAGAATATACATGATTAACACTTCAAATTCCATATTCATAGGTAGAGATAATATCATGATATCCAACTGATACATATAGCATATAGCATGGCTCCAATCCATCATTATTTCATTCATGTTAATATCCATATAATAATCAAGATATAACTTAGGTATAATGTATAAAAGAAATCTGGCCTGTGACCCTCATCATCCCAGGAGGTACATTTTTAAATATGTTGTCCATAGATCTATTGAACTGGGTAATGCACGGTGATAGAGGCTCTACGCGTTTCGTGGCAAGTTTGGACCACTCGTCAGGAGCAACCGTGGTATGACTATAAAAATTGAAAAAATAAAAAATATACAAACTAGTATCTCATATCGGTATATAGCTAGGGGGTATATTATCTTTCCTGCATTTTTTAATGATTACTCAATTATCCTTGTGATTGTTTGGAAGCTTTATTATCAGATTCTCCCCCCTTTTTTATCCAAGACTTGCAGCTAGGGTGCGCTAGCTGCGGATGCGGTGGTGGAATGGCCGCCCGGTCTCTCAGCAGTTGGGAGCCGCGATGTCCACTGCGGGCTCCCTTCCCCTCCCCCTGGGGGGCGGGGATCCCTGTCACTGCGCATTGGCGTCACGCCGCCCACGTGGTGCGGGCAGTGTTCCTGGACACGGCGCACCGCCGGGTGGGCTGTCCATGCTTGCGGATGCATACGAGGTGAGGACGCTGCTGCCGGTCGTTCACGCCCGAGTTGTGACGCCTCCCTTTTCCACGTGCGCCGCAGCGTGACGTTGGGGAGTCACAGGCGGGGGTGTCTATATCAGGTGACGCTCTGGATGGGATGGAGCACACCATCCATGCTGTATACATCTACCATCACTTTCATGTCACTACCCACAGGTATACACCCCACTATTTCACTTTCTCTCTCATTTTCTTTCCTCCATCTTTCATTTACTCACTTCCATTCTTTTCATCCCCTCACTATGTCCAACCATTCACGTTTCTTTTGCTCTTCTTTTCTCTTCTCTTTCACTCTCCTCTCAACTACAATCACATGTTCACTCAGCACATTACCAGGTCTATTTTATTTTGTTGTTTTATTCATTCACAGCCATTTTCATGCTCCACTCCAGACACACCACACCTGGGTGCTCCTGTACCCACCCTGGGCGCCGTCGGTGTGGACCCTCTTCGTCTTAGTTTCTGCCCTTGGCTCCCGACCTGCTGACCTCCGGGTTGCCTTCATACCCCAGCAGTCTGCCGCCGGTGCTCCGGTGCTGTAAGTCTTACCTTTTTCAGGTTGTGTGGGGGTTGATATACCCCCTAGCTATATACTGATATGAGATACAAGTTTGTACATTTTTTCTTTTTTCAATTTTTATAGTCATACCACGGTTGCTCCTGATGAGTGGTCCAAACTTGCCACGAAACGCGTAGAGCCTCTATCACCTGTGCATTACCCAGTTCAATAGATCTATGGACAACATATTTAAGAATTTACCTCCTGGAATGATGAGGGTCACAGGCCAGATTTCTTTTATACATTATACCTAAGTTATATCTTGATTATTATATGGATATTAACATGAATGAAATAATGATGGCTTGGGGCCATGCTATATGCTATATGTATCAGTTGGATATCATGATATTATCTCTACCTATGAATATGGAATTTGAAATGTTAATCATGTATATTCTTTTGTATATGTGTTTATTATTAAAATTATGAATTTTATCTTAATCCATCATTCCAATTATTACACACCACCTCGCTTCATCTAAAGTTCCACTAATCTTCCTCAGCGTATCCACGCGTTTTTAAATATGCGCTCTATTATGGTTATCTGATAAACAATGGTGATTGATGAGGTATATCATAATATCATAATATCACTATATTGTGAAAGATTGAGATATCTATAATATCGGTGGAACCGGGACAATTAAATATTACACCTATAGAGGTCGCTATAATGAGGACAGGGCAAAAGAGTTCATCATATGAATAGTTAAACTGTTATTTGAATGAGTAACCAAGTTTGGAGCTTAAGCCTTTACTCTTTTAGGATTATAAACATACATATAGTGTCACGGCGCTCTAACATGTGTATGTGATTAATAATGGTGATTGAAGTGATATATCATAATAGTGTCTTAAGACGGATCAAATATATATATAGAGTGATGCAGCTGTTTATTGTCAATTGTAAATGCTGATGCTGTCCTTCATTGAGCACCTGAGACACCGGATATGGCTGTTTCTCTACTAAGGGTTCACCTAGAGGGAGGGTATATAGAGGTTGCTGACAGTCCGTACAGCCAATCACCAGTGGAAGTCCGGTGTGACGAAACGCATTGTGATTGGGCTGTACGGCAACGCTAGTCAGCAGGCGCCCCGCCCCCTGTCTCCCCGCTGGCCGGAGGAGCGAAGGAGGTCTACCGTGGCTGATCACAGAGTCTGAACAAGTCTTAGGACGGCCGGCGTCTGCATATAATGATACATAGTTACATAGTTAGTCAGGTTGAAAAAAGACACAAGTCCATCCAGTTCAACCAAAAAAAAAAACAAAAAACATTTATATATATATATATATATAAATATATATATATATATACATAACCAAAAAATCCCATATACAATCCTTCACCCACAGCTGATCCAGAGGAAGGCAAAAAAACCCAGCAAAGCGTGATCCAATTTGCTATAACGGGGGAAAAAATTCCTTCCTGATTCCCCCGAGAGGCAATCGGATTCACCCTGGATCAACTTTACCTAAAAATGTTAGTACCCAGTTATATTATTTACATTAAGGAAAGAATCCAGGCCTTTTTTAAAGCAATCAACCGTGCTGGCCAAAACCACCTCTGGAGGGAGTCTATTCCACATTTTCACAGCTCTTACTGTGAAGAAACCTTTCCGTATTTGTAGATGAAATCTTTTTTCCTCTAGACGTAAAGCGTGCCCCTTGTCCATTGTGATGATCTTAAAGTAAATAACTCAACATCAAGTTCACTATATGGACCACTTATATACTTGTACATGTTGATCATATCCCCCCTTAATCTCCTCTTCTCAAGAGAGAATAAATTCAGATCCTCTAACCTTTCCTCATTGCTGAGCTCCTCCATGGCTCTTATTAGTTTGGTTGCACTTCTCTGCACTTTCTCCAGTTCCCCAATATCCTTTTTGAGAACTGGTGCCCAAAACTGAACTGCATATTCCAGATGAGGTCTTACTAATGATTTGTACAGGGGCAAAATAATGTCTCTATCTCTGGAGTCCATACCTCTCTTAATACAAGAAAGGATTTTGCTTGCTTTGGAAACCGCAGCTTGGCATTGCATGCCATTATTAAGCTTATGATCTACCAAAACCCCCAGATCCTTCTCCACTATGGATTCCCCCAGTTGTACTCCCCCTAGTATGTACGGTGCATGCATATTCTTAGTCCCCAAGTGCATAACTTTGCATTTATCAAAATTAAACCTCATTTGCGTGTTTTTAACTTCAGTGTCTGGTAAGAGTGGATTATACAGGGGGGACTTTTTAGTGTTTGCTTAGGAAATAAATGATTTATACAGTTTTACACTATCAAAATTAAACCTCATTTGCGTGTTTTTAACTTCAGTGTCTGGTAAGAGTGGATTATACAGGGGGGACTTTTTAGTGTTTGCTTAGGAAATAAATGATTTATACAGTT
>BLSH010054209.1:908464-925334 GCA_018402905.1 Glandirana rugosa | reverse complement strand
AGTGCAAATAAAAAAGTATCACGGACAGTACTCAATGTTCTCTGCGTATTTCATGAAACTTTAATGCAAGCAGTTTATCTGTGTGTATGACTATGCATATGGTATATATTATGCAGCACAAGGAGTTAATTTAAAGGTATTTACCTTCAAATGGACAGCGCTGACCAATAATAAGCCCTGACAGCTCAGGATCGTGGAGGTAAGTACAGTGTGGGCCCGGGTGGGAAGGGGGTCCAGTGTTAGGTCACCAGGTCACCTTTACAGATTTTCTGTAAAGGTGAACTAACCCTTTAAACTTTTCAGTAAACATTTAGATACCACAAGGTGTAGACATAAATTCTGTTCACCCCCCTGATTCCTGTTTCATTGTGTTGCTAAGGGCTTCAATTGGCAAACTTCAGACCTAACCACAGCCCATGAGTTAGTTCCACCATCAATAAGGTTGATGCCCTTAGATAGGGGGCAGGAGGTGGATCATGCTTATTATAAGGACCCACTGAGGAGGCATTTTTGACCAAAAATGTATTAATTAGCAGGCATCTTGTGGACATTTAGAGTCATTCTGATGAAGGCATTAATTGCCAGTATCAGACCACTTCCAGTGTGTAGGCAATCACTCCCTCAGTAGCTGGGCCAGCAAGGTGTTGGTGCCCCCTAACCAGTAAGTCAGTAGTGTTCAGTTCCAGCAAGGGAGGAGAAAGACTCTCTCATGTGACATGCCACTGGCATTGTGCCGCTAACAGCAGATTCACCTGTGTATTCAAAGGCTACATTGACACTGGCCCCATATATTTATTTAAATAAACACAGGTGAAAACATTCTGGGAAGTATAGTCTTTGTTTTACGTTTTAGATTCAAAATGTATAGATGGGTTTTGCAGTTTACATGGGAAGTTTTAGCCTAGGTTTCCACTATTGCGACCTGAAAGTTGCACAATTTTACAGCAATTTTTGCCATGATTTTGCCGTGATTTTGATGTGACTTGAAGCAATGCCTAAATATTCTTGAGGTCTATGGACCTCAAGTCGCATCAAAGTGGGACCAAAATAGTGCAGGGACTACTTTGAAGTCGCACAGATATGAATGGTACTCATTGGAAAATTATGGGGCACGACTTGCACTCCCAAGTCACATGACAAGTCACACTAGTGGAAACGTACAATAAAATGGGAGGGGGTTGAGGACTTTAAATGAGGCACAAGTGGGTAGATCAAGTGTCTCCATCCCTATTAATCAATTTAGGAAGCGACCCACCAACTTTTCCTCGCTTCCTAGTGGAAACGTAGCCTAAGTGCTCAATGCAGACTTTTCCCTTCAGATTCCCTTTTATCATACATTTACATGTGTGCAGATCCATTTAGAGTATCTAATCTGCCCCTGGACATACAGCGTTCTGTTTCTTTAAGTGCAGCTAAACTAAATGCACCTTAATGCACCTAAATTCAAAATAAGACATATACCAATTAAAATCATTATATGTATTGATATGCATTTAGAAATGTCCTATACGTGCATATAATTGCAGGTATGTCATTGTAAGTGTGCATGAGGCTTTACCCTAGCAGATGAGGCAATGTAATAATTGTTCTGTTCTAGGTGCATGCAAGAGAGGAATGTGATTTCTATTTATAAGAACTTTGTAGTTCTTATAAATGAATGCAATCTCAACCCAGTAGGACAACACTGAATCTTATTAGTAAGGCTATTTATGCATGCCTTAGTCAGTATCAAAGAGTCATCACAATTAAATCGTTGAAACGTAAATTCCTATTCTATAATACAAGGTAATATAGAAATAAGTATTCTTCTATGTCTGAAAATGGTGTGTAAATACTTTGAGTTTTTAGCTCAAAACCAGCCATAACCTTTAAATTGATTATAAAGCTAGAGTTGTTTCAATAAAATAATAAACATGTTATACTTACAGTACCTGCTCTGTGCTATGGTTTGGCACGGAACAGCCCTGATCTTCCTCTTCTGGGGTCTCCTGCTGGTGCTCCTGGCTCCTCCTCTTCAGCAAGTGCCTGCATAGAAACCGGATTTCTATGGGGGCACTTGTGTGGGATCACTCCTGAGCTGCCCTGTCTGCGTTTATAGATACAGGCAGTGCGGCTCGGCCCTGCCCTTCTACTGCATCGTTACAGAATTTGATGGACAGCAGCTGGAGCCAATGGCTCCCACTGTTATCAATCTGCCCTATGAGGAGGGAGAGAGCAGAGAGAGCAGCTTCTCTTGGGCACAGCGCTGGATCGAGAATGGGCCCTGGTAAGTATAAGTTGGTGCTAGGGAGGTCCTTTGGAACAGAAGGTTTTTTTTACTTAATGCATATAATGCATTAAAGTAAAAACATTAAGGCTTTACAACCACTTTAATTTAGTCTTGGAGTAAGGAAGGGATAAAACTTCTGTTTGGTTTTTATTGCTGCCTGTGACCCCGTTGGTAAGACTTTCTGTCCCTTCCTGTGTGGTCAGTGGGAGAGGATTTGGGTATAATCTCTCCAACAGGCATGTAGATGGCAGTAAATACCCTTTTTCCTAGAAGAATGAGGAAGTTTTAAAGCCTGCACCTTGTATTGTTCTGAGTTCCTATTAGTGGGACTTTCTTTCTTCTTGTGTCACTGGGACAGGATGTGAACAGAATCTCTCCAACAGGGACACAGGAATCCTCAGGCTTTTGTCTTGTCTGTCTTGTCTTATCCTTTGAGGGTATTTTCACTCAATTCCTGTGCAGTTTCTGGACCACTGTAATAAAAACCCAACACAGATCCCTGACCCTTCCCCTCTCTATTGAAACCTCAAACAAATTGTATTGGCTGTTGTGTGAATCCACAGAAAGAATAAGTAAATAACTATTCACAAATAGTATTGATGACAGACTATAGTGATTGCTCTGCTTGACAAGCTTAAGTATGTAGTTGTCAGTCATTAGAAGTATAGCTATATTCCCCTTACCATAAGATGACTCCTTTGTGAGTTTGGATAATATAGCCCTGATTGTTGGCATGGGGATCAGAGAAAACATCATGGCAAGTCTCGCTAAAATATAAGAAAAATAGTATCAGAAATAACATATTCATTTTAGAGTTAGAATTTTTCACTTGCTGACATAACCACTTCCCATCCGGGCCATTTCTGGCACTCCTCTCCTACATGTAAAAATCATAATTTTTTTGCTCGCAAATTACTCAGAACCCCCAAACATTATATATGGTTTTTTAGCAAAGATTCTAGGGAATAAAATGGAGGTTGTTGCAACTTTTTATGTCATGCAGTATTTGCGCAGCGATTTTTCGAACGCGTTTTTTTTGGAAAAAAAACAGTTTCATGAATTAAAAAAAAGCAAAACAGTAAAGTTAGCCCAATTTTTTTTCATAATGTGAAAGATGATGTTATGCAGAGTAAATAGATACCCAACATGTCACATTTTAAAATTGCGCAAACTCGTGGAATGGCGCCAAACTTTGGTACTTAAAAATTTCCATAGGCGATGTTTAAAATTTTTTACAGGTTAGGTGTTTTGAGTTACAGAGGAGGTCTTGGGCTAGAATTATTGCTCTCACTCTAACGCACGCGGCAATACCTCACATGTGTGGTTTGGACGCCGTTTACATATGTGGGCGTGACTTACGTATGCGTTCGCTTCTGTGCGCGAGCTTGCGGGGACAGGGCGCTTTCAATTTTTTTTTCATTTCTTATTTTACTTTTATTTTTTTAATTTTGACACTTTCACTTTATTTATTTATTTTTTTTTTGATCACTTTTATTCCTATTACAAGGAATGTAAACATCCCTTGTAATAGGAAAAGTGTGTGACAGGTCCTCTTTATGGACGGATGCAGGGTCCCCACATCTCTCCTACAGGCTGGAAAGGCTGAGATCAGAAAAAAAACAGACGATCTCAGCCTTTCCTTCCCCTTTAACGGCTATTGTTTACTTCGGAGACCCGAAAGTGACGTCACGACGTGCGCCCGGGCCTCCGAGAGCCATAGAGATGACCGAGGGACATCTGTCCCTCGGAAATCTCTGGCACTAACATCCGGCGGCAGGCGATTCCTTCTCCCGGCCACCGATCGCTCAGATGAGTCGGGAGAAGCACCGGAGGGCGGCGGGAGGGGGGGAAGTCCCCTCCCGCCGCCTGTAAGAACGATCAAGCGGCTGACCTGCCGCTATGATCATTCTTACGGTGATGGGAATCGCCTGAGGAAAAAAACGATACCTCAATGATGCCTGCAGGTGCCGGCATCATTGAGATATCACCACTGAAATCCCAGTCAATAGATGTCCTGCGGATGGGAAGTGGTTAAAAAGCGAAGTTCCACCCAGAATTTTTTTTTTTGGCATGCACTCTTTTAATACTAAATAGATGAAACCTTTTGTTTCCTTACTTTCAAACCGCCTAGTAATTACATGTATTTTTTACTCACATTTTGTTTCTCTCACTGATGGACTTTTCCATTTTAGGTGAGGGCATCTGAAACCCATTCGTAGTCTCCTGGCATCTCTTCCTGAAAGAAGTACATGATGGGTAACCATCACGCACTCCTCAATCTCGGTCCGCCTTAATTTGCGTAATTTCCTGTCTGGAATTAACACGATTTTACAGTACAGGGAAGCCCACTGACTCCTGGTAAATGATGAGTCACATCTCCCAGGATTCCAGGCGAAGCAGGAAGTGAGGAGAAGAGCCTCGGACCTTAAAGGGGCAGATTACAAAGACCACCTAGCAACAAGCAACTTAGGGTGAGTATAAAAAAATGTTTTCCTTCAAAGGTAAGTCTATATAGGCAAAGGACTTGAATGATGTAAAAAAAAAATTCTGGGTGGAACTCCGCTTTAACAGTGTATTTAGTTCCCATCAAACTGATTTATGAACATGGCATAAATCATTTTCCTGACTCCAACATGGCAGCATACTAGTGATAGAGTTCGGCCTCTTGACCACTCCCTCAGGACCAGTGAATAGCATCAAAAAAGGCATAGATAGCCTTCCCCATTATTCTTTTTTTCCTCATACCTCCACGCACCAGTGAAGAGTAAGCAGTTCTATGTCCTTACCTCTGCCTCTGCCTCTGTGCAGTAGCCGTCTGGGTTCAAGCCTCTTCCAGTGCCAAGACCCAGTGCTTGGGCCACTAAATTGAGCTAAAAAGCCTGGGTGCCCCTTCTGTGGGTCTTGATGGGGCCCTGCAGTGTTTCCTCTTTAGGAACGAAATCTGCCATTATGTAAGTGTCTGTGGGCTGAGGCTTTGGAGGGCCAGCTAGTTCATTCATTTTTCCTATTTTGGTTCCTTGCACCATACAGGGCTGCCTATCCATTTTATTCTGTTCTGTCTCATATGTGTTCTCCCTTACCTTGGACTGTTTCTCTTTTGAGTGCCTCCCATGTCTCCATGTTTGTTAGTGTTCTGTTTGCCCATGTGGGGATCTAGACCATGCTGCCTGGGGAGTCTTGATTACATCATTGGGCTGCGCCGGCCATCTTGCTTATGGGTAAAAGCTCACTGTTGCCAGCAATGAGGAAGGCAGTCCTGGGGGAGCTCCCACTGCTGATTGTTAACAATTAGTACACAAAAAAAAAATGTGTGTGTATGTATGTGTATGTATATATGTGTATATATATATATATATATATATATATGTATATGTATGTAAATGTGTGTGTATGTGTATATATATATATATATATATATATATATATATATATATATATATATGTATACTGCCTTAATTTGTTTCTTTTACTCAAAAAAAATTTTCTGTTTGTTATGAAGACATACATTTTTACTCCTCTCTCTTTAATGTCAAAAGACCTTCTCTCTCTCTAGTGCTATTTTCCTTTCTGGATATCCTAATTTCAGCTGGCCGTCCTATCTGTCCTCAAGCCATGAGTCAGTCACCGCCAGGGGCGTAACGATAGGGGTTGCAGGGGTTGCAATTGCAACCGGGCCCCATGGTCCAGGGGGCCCATGTGCCTTCCTTGTACACCTGAATAGGAGGGATGCCGGGGGTGGCATTTAGAGGACCCAATCTCCTCCATTTTCCTCTATCCAGTTTACTTGTCTTCTGTTGTTCCCAGGGCCCCTGTGTGCTTCCCTGGCCCCCTTGGGGCCTGCTGCAGACTTGTGAAAGGGCCCCACTGCAGTACCGCAATAAAGGGACCCACGATAGGAGTAAAGGGCCCCAGGATCAGTGGGAAGAGGGAAGGGCCCTGGCCAGGGGTCAGGGGGCCCTTCATAATTTCTTGCACCGGGGCCCTGAAGGTTCTAGTTACGCCTCTGGTCACCGCTTATGCAAAAAGACCCTCAAATTCGAAGGCACAAATGTTGGTAAGTTTGCAGGAAAAGAGTGTCTCCTTATGCGGATTGCTTTGAGTGTGTTCAGTCCCGCATGTTCATGCTCTCAAAAATCAAGAGCCAGGGAAAGGTGGACGGGCTTCATAAGAGTGTAACTGCAGATGCCGCACCCACTCAAGGGAAAAGGTTCCAAAGAAGACGTCTTATCGCCTCTTCCCCAGAGCAAGGACAATGCCCCAGCAAGAATCCTGCAGGGCCTGTGGCACAGCGCCTGTAGCCAATAGGCTGGTGAGTAAAGACTGCCGAAGGAGTTCGCAGTTAACAGGTAACACCAAATATCTTTGGACTCACTTCAGTTATCCCAGCCAGGTCCTAGTTGCTACTCTAGCCACTAGAAAAGCAACCTGGCACCCTGGCATGTGGCGCTCAACCACTCAGTTCTGCTACCCTGGTGAGTGGGCAGTCTGCAGATAATAGCACCTCTTCATCAGAGGAAGACCCGGAGCTGCTTGGTTTCAGTTTTTTCCTTTGTGGAACAGTGGATCCAGGTGGTCATGCAGGCCATTACATGGGTAAAAAGACACAGTCATATTTACTCTTTCTTCAAAACGGCAATTCCTTCTCTGTTTATGGAAGAAATTTAATCAGATGGATGACAAAATCAAGAGAAAGTTTCTCCTTTGATTGTCTATACAGGTTTTATCTTTGTCAGAGACCAGATATAGCATCACTGAAATCCATGCCCACAGTAAATGCGACTGTAGCCTAGAGACAAGGCAACCAACAGGGGTCTGCCGTCCGGCAGTTGCCCTTATCTTGGTGACTAGTGCTTTAGGTTCCAGAAGATAGAGACAGCCATTGGAGAGGAAACCCATAAAGCTGATATCATTCGAACCCTAGCCAAGATGAATGTGTCTATGAACTTTATTGCAGAAGCAGCAATAATCTCAACCAGGTGCCTGGCCATAGCGATGCTATACTCGGTCACGGCTAATGGGGCCCTATGGTTGAGACCCTGGGTGGTGTCTTGCTTCCCAAAAACAAGATTGGTGTGAGTCACTTTATGGCAGAAGATCTCTGTTTGGTAGGAAACTGGAGACAGCCATATCATAAGTGACAGGAGGTAAGTCCGATCTGCTCCCATAAGACCGGAAGCAAAAGGAAAAGAAAATGTCCCCCCCTGCAGGCTCCGCTTCTCTAGGTCCAGGGAGCCTAGGGCCAGCTGTGAGGCCAGGGTCCCAGGTAGAGGATGTAAGGGAACTCAGGCAACCTTTCACAAGGCCCATAAGTGAAAATCCTTGGGTATACTGCAAGTACCCACTAAGCCCTTTTGACGAGCGCATGCCCAGACTCTTGAGGTAGGAGCCAGAGGGTGCGCTTTATGGGTTTCTGGACAGCATGTTGTACAGATCCTTGGAGGAAGGTATTAGGCACTCATGGTCACTTCAGGGACTCCTCACTGCTCCTCCTCCAGACCATTTCTCTGCTAAATCCACCGCAAAAGCGGGTGGGCTACTACAATACTTACAGACACTTCAGACTCAGGGAGTCATTGTCCCAGTCCTATTCACGGGAAAGAGTGCAGGTTTTCTACCCAACCCTGTATGTAGTTCCCAGGGAACAGAGGCTAGTGTCCAGTTGCAGATCGAAAGAAGTTAAACCTTGTTGGCCCTCTTAGAGATCTTTAAGATGGAGTCCATTAAAACAGTACAAGCAGTCGGTTGGATGCTACTGCTGGATCGTCAGGATGCCTATCCTCCCATCCCAAATTTCCTTTTCTTTCCAAAATAAGTAAGTTTGGTGATCGATTAGACGCATCTCTACTTTAACAGCCTACCTTGTGGCCTATAAATAATAAATATCTCTGAGAATGTTGGCAAGGGTCTCAGTGCTGTGTCAGCTCCACTCAGAGAACAAGGTCTCTGGGTTTGTCACTACCTAGACGTCATTCTTCTTCTATCCAGGGGACTAGTACAATTGCTGTCGCACCAAGACGTCCTCATATATACCCTGCATAGATATGGCTGGGTTATCAACTTAAAAAAAAAATAGGGGAAAGAGAAGCTGACTTTCTCCAACCCAACATTTAGTGTAGTTGGGGGTGCTTTGATAGTTCCTTTGTTTTGCTTACATCAGAGAAAGCAGTGACAGTCAGGAAGAGAATTCTGAGGACAGCTACCTTCACTTGTTTGATGGCTTCTCAGTCTTCTGGGCTCAACGTCTTCATGCATACTGATGATTCCCTGAGTGCCTGCACAAGTTTCAACTAGGATTCTTAGCGCAAGGGAGGAAACAGGATCGAGCACAGTTGAGAACAGTGTCACTCAGTATGAGTAGCGGTCCACGGTGATGGAAAGACCTTGAGGAAGTCACGGCCCTTTTGAACCATTGTATTGGATCATTGTTATGAATCATGTCGGCAAGACAGCCTGGGAGGCACACTGTGAGGGACTGTCGGTCAAGGCAAATGGAGATTTTCAGCCAAGGAGGGTCTCGAATGCGCTAGAAGTTCAAACAGCCTTTTTAGCACTTTGGCCTTGCTACACAGAATCAAGGGAAGACCAGTCTCCTTGCAGTTGAGCAACAGGGCAGCAGTTGCCTATATTCAGCTCCAGGGAGGAACTCTCCCTATCAGCAGTATGCTATTGAGAGAGGTGAAATCCATAACGTCTGGGACGGAAGATCACTAGCAAATTCAGGAAGCAGTTTACCTCCCAGCAGACTTTTGAACACATAGGCAGACTGACTATCATGCAAGCTTCCCAGAGCACAACGAGTGGGTTTACGTCCCAGGTCTTCTCTGAGCTGGTCCATAGGTGGGGCCTACTACAGACAGACCTCTTCACTACCCATAGCAATCCCAAATGTTGGGTATGTCTGGCCTTGTTTCCGCACCCCAAGGCGCAGGGGGCATACGCTCTGGTCTCTCTTGGAGGCTGCAATCTAGCCTATATATTTTCCCCCAACATCTCTCGTAATGAGATTCCTCTAGAGTTTGTCAAGGGAGAACATGGTTGTCATAGCCAATCCTCCATATTGGCCATGAAGCCCTTGGTTTTCCTTGGCCATTCACTTCAGAATACAGAAGACATTTCCCCTATGCACATATGCAGACCGGGACTGCAAGCAGGGTGCTAATAGGGGAGGCGGGGGGAACTCCGGTTGCTCCTGAGCAATCTCTACTTTGTTGAGTGCTAGAAGGCACTCTGCTTACAACATCTATGACTAAATCTGGAAAAAGTTTGCATTATCTCAGTAGGGTGAGACATTGATCCTACTGCCCCTAGATGTTCTATACTTCCTCTAGTCCGGGTTGGACATGAGCCTTAGCCTATCCTCACTGAGCTGGCAAGTGTCAGCTATATTGGCAATAACAAATTTAAATGGGCCAAGAATCCTTCAGTCTGCACGACTTTTGAAGGCAGTCACAAGGATTCAGTCACAAACGGAAAGGAGTCTTTCCCAGTGGGATCGATTGGTGTTGCTGGATCTCCTGTCCATTCAACCGTTTGTTCCAACAGAGCAGTGTTTGGTTTGGGTCATTACCTACAAGACAGTATCTATTGCAAGAACTTTAAGCAGAAGTTTGTCTGAGATTCAAGCTCTTGGAGCTTCAAAAAAAAAAGTTTTCTTTCCAATAAGAGTAGAGTTCTGTCTTGTAGGTCATCTTGTATCAAAGGTAGCAATAGCCCTCTATTTAACAGACATTTGGGAATTGACTAAATTTCCAGAACATCACACAGGAAAGTTACATGACCTGGACGTTTTCAGAAAGAAGCACCTGTCCACAATTGCTCCTTTCAGATCATCTAAGGAGCCTTTTGTCATTTCAGCTGGAAATCATCAAGGAAAAGAGGTTACTGCCTAGTAGGCTTGGTGGTGCATATAGGGCAAGGGGGCGTGAGCCTCCGTCAGCGGTGGTGCACTCTACCAGAGTGGTTGCACCCTCATAGGCAGCCCATTTGGGAGCATCTATAGTATCCATCTGTAGAAGTATCATGGTCATCCCAGCATATCTATTCAAACTTTACAGAGTAGACAAAGGTGCCTTGTCATCAGTGGACTTTGTAGGAAGGACTATTCAGTCCACTGTCCCATCCTATTTAGAATATTGGTTTGGCAAGTAGACTCCACCCTGTCAGCTAGTTATCTATCACTAGTATGCTGCCATGTTGGCGTCAGAAAAACTGTAAATTGTATCAAATACTTACCGTAATTTTCCTTTCCTGACGCCAAACCATGGCAGCATACGGACCCACCCTGTGCGTTTCGGTATGTAGCTTGTTACAAAGAATGGTAGGGGGCGGCTAACTATGCCTTTTTTTATGCTATTCACTGGTCCTGAGGGAGTAGTCAAGAGGAGGAGCTCTATCACTAGTATGCTGCCATGGTTTGGCGTCAGGAAAGGAAAATTACGGTAAGTATTTGATACAATTTTCAGTTTTTCTACAGAAAAATCTAGCAAAAAGGGAACCAAATGTGATTTATATGCTCCTAAAGGGTTGATTTTAAAACTTAATAATATCATATGCACACATCATTCTTTTATAAAAAAGCGAGGTCCTCTGTCTCACCAAAACTAAAAATGATTATACACTTTTCTTTCTGTTTGTGTGATATGATGTCATGATGGCTTATGTAACACGGTAAGAACCCCAGCTATACATCAGCAAACAAGCAGCAAGGGTGCCATCTGATGCAGTTTATTTTCTTTTCAATAATTTTTATTGAATTTTTTCATGAAATAATTTACAGATGAACATCTCAGTAGTACACTTGGTGAATTACGGCGTGTAACAGAGGATTACATTTATGAATAGAATGTAAATAGAAGTTATGTTTGAGCTTGATCATCATGCCTTATACCTTACTAGATATATGGTAGGGTCGCTGAACCTCAACCCGGACACCCCATTAGGGAGCAAAACTGTGTCCCAGTTAGGGCAGCAGCACCACCAACCTCTGCTTACATTTCTTATACAAGAATTTTATTGAAAAAACAGGCATAATCAAACAGTAAAATGGAGAATTACGTGACAGTGCATAGCAAAACAGTAAATGTAAGCAGACATCTGCGACACTTGTCGACTATAATAATGACATTAATCATATAAATTGTGGTAAAAGAAACCAGTATAATCAGCAAGTTATAATAAGGTAAGGAAGTCCACCGTGGAACAGTGGAGCTACTAGACAGTAAAGCTTTAGAGCAACTTTATAATATGTATTACTGCGTCTAGGGCAACTAAGCAAGTAAAAGGTGGACTCTGAGCTCGATATGTCCAAGAGGGAAGAAACAACCAAGGCCGCTTGACAGGTTACAAAATCGGTGTCTGCGGGGGTAAGGATGAACAGTCACCCTGGCCCTCAAACAGATCAGCTACTGATTTACTCAGATCATACTATTAATGCAAACATAAAAAAAATAAGAGAAAAAGGAAAGAAAAAAAAGAATAGAAAGATGAAAAGAAAGAAAAGGAGAAAGTGGAAAGAAATAAGAGTGGGTCCGCGGGGGAAGCACCAGGGGGCCTCCTACAGTGAAAGGAGAGATTGGTCGAACCTAGTGGGTTGGGAGTAAGCGATCCAGGGTTGCCAGACCCTACAGAACTTATCGTGGGTATCAGATACAATGGCTGTCAACTTTTCATTCAACATTATATCGTTCATACGATTTTTGACAGCCTTGAAACTGAGAGTGGGGGTTTTCCAGGATCTGGCGATGGTCAGTTTAGTTGCGGTAAAAAGATGCTGAGCCAACTGTCTCTCCGGGCATAACAGCTCATGAATTGTTTTGCCCAGGAGGGCCTCGTAAGGGTCACGTCTGAGGTTCACATGGAAGATATTTCGCAAGATGGTGTAGATCCTAACCCATAGCCTGCATGCCTTCGGGCAGGACCACCAAATATGGGCCATAGACCCTTCTTGTAGACAACCCCAAAAACAATTGGGAGAATAACTCGGGATAAAACGGGCCAGTCTTGCCGGGGTATAATACCACCTGTACAAGACCTTGTATGCGTTTTCCAGTAGGAGGACATTACGAGAGGATTTAGAGAGAGTGATGGTCATAGATTGCCAGTCCTCTGGGTCTAATTGTCTACCGAGTTCCCTCTCCCATTGTATATGATAGGATCGCAGTGGAGGCCTTCGCGTGGAAATTATAGCTACATAAACCAATGAGATGATGCCTGAGGCATGGGGAGAAGTCCTACACATCCTCTCAAAGGGGGTCAAGATGTAAGGGGCTGGACAGGACTTAAGGAGTTGTTGAAGAAAATGTCTAATTTGGAGGTAGCTAAAATGTTCTCGTAAGGGGATATCATATGAGGAGCGTAAAGTATCAAATGTTAGAATCCTAGTTGGGGTCAGGAGAGAATGTACATCCAGAAGGCCATTAGCGGACCACCACGTAAATTGTGCTGGGTTATCCTGGCCCGGGGAAAATAGTGGGCAATGGAGTATCTTCAGAAGAGGGAGGTGTGGAGAGATTAGACCTGCAGAATACTTGACTGAATCCCACAGTCTAAGAGAATGGGTCAGACCAGGACTCAATGATGAGGAACGGAGGGCAGGAGGGAGCCAGGGGAGAGAGGATATTGGGATAGGGTCAGAATCCAACACGTCTAATGCAGCCCAGAGCAGTAGCTGGGAAGTTTCATGAAGATGAGTGAGTGGAGCAATGTTTGCTGCCGTATAGTATGCATGTAGATTGGGAACCAAAAGGCCGCCATTCTGATGCAGTTTATTTTTAATAACATGCATCCATTATTTACAAAGTTATTTTAAAAAAATGCTATTTAAGAAAATATTATTTTTACAATTAGGAGATACAGGTTTATAAATGTATCCCATGTAAAGAAATTGAGTGAACTAAATTGGGGGGGTAAAGGTAAGCATACCTATACTGATATAGTTTAAAGGTGAAAAATGGCCTATAGCGTAAAAAGGACCACAAGGTCTATGTAAATATATGTACATATATCATAAAAGACCGCTGTCATATTTTTACCAAACCCACAGTTCACCCATCTGATGCACCAGGGTCTGTAAATACAAAATATTTAAAACTAATTTCCTTTAAATATACACGCAGGTAAATTGCTATGAGCTGCCATGAAAAATTAAATAAGTAACCCAAGGTGGAGGTTTTTACTTACCGATGTAATATAGATAGGTCCAGCGTACAAAAGCCATGATAAGAATTCCAGCAAAAAATGAAAACATTCCAAAAATGACTAAACTCAAATCTTGTAAACATCTGGAGAAAGCAAAAACACCAAGAAAACTGGTAACAAAGATCATGTAGGCCGCAGCATTTCCATAGCCAACTTCTACTGGGCCCCAGCTCAGTGGTTTCTTAAGCACAAAAAAATTGATCACATCTTCAGCACCATTGACTGCAGAATTATATAAGGTAGCACTCAAAAACAGGAGAAAAATAGTTACTTTAGAGGAAAATATATATGTTTGCTTATGTGTTGCAATCTCTTTGGAAGGATTAATTAGTCTGCTGCGTTCTGTAGGAACTTCTTCTTGAGGAACTGCTAGGTGTTCAGCTTGGTCTTCAGCTATTTCAGAGATAAACTCCTCTTTTTTACTAATCTCAGAATGAGGAGTCTTTAAAATAAAAAGGATATACAAGTGACAAAATGCATAACTTGCAAGGCTGCAGCACACCAAAATTATCCCTGGGTGATTATCAACTTGGTAAATAAAGATATGGCCGGAAATTAGGCTTCCAATAAATCCAGCCAAGCCCAACGTGCATTCTGTGATAACAAGTCTGAGAGACCTTCTCATAGTGGAAGAATCTAGTGAAGCCCATGCCATAACCGATGACCAGTAAGCTGTGAACCAACCACACAAGCCATTGAAAGCAGCTGTGCCAAACATGACTTGTATGGGCAAGTCCCAGAGAGTTACAAAGAGGAGACATAAACTGGATATCAAAAACCCAACAAGTGGAACACAAAGTGTTATCTTTCGTTTCCCTTTATCTCCTATTTTTGCCAGAATGTAGGCAGAAGGCAGAGGACTCAGTCTGATGATGAGGTTGTATATGATGTAGAAATTAGAGATGGACTTCTGTAGTACATCCTCGCTGGAGCTGTTCGATAGTGTGCTTGTCTGGTTGTAGTAATTTTTGACCACCAAAAGTAAACCAGTTTCATAAAAGGAGCCAGCTAACTGGGATCCAGCTACCACTGGCTCAATCCATGTCCTCATTTTTATGAGCTTGAAATTGTTTACCTTTTGAAGTAAGAGGTCTTCTTCAGATGATTGAACACCAGCTAGAAGTTGGAGCTTCTTTTGTAGCCAAGCTTAACATGTAGTCAACCAGCCTAGACTTTCCATAGTCTAAAGAAAACTAAAGTCTAAATTTCACTGTGAATGTAATTTAAATAGGTTGCAAAGAAACATTGAATCTTGGTATTTCTTTTTATCATCTTCAGACATCTTCTAAAGCATGGAACCATGAGTTATGGGGTTATAGAGAACTATGTCTGCAGTAAAGTGATGAATCTTTAAAATAATCCGAGGAGCTTTGTTGTAGATCAGTCGTGACAAAACAAACTGGTTTTCAGATATGTAAAACTTCCTCCTTTGCCAGACTTTTGTGATTGGCTGACCTAAATGGAGAAGTAGGTATTGCAGTGTAAGAGTGATACAGCTTGGCATGAGGAACAAGGAAGAGATAAATGGTTGCCACGTCATTTTAGAAAGCACCTTGTAGCTGAAATGTAGCTTATGTTTCTAAAACATTGTGGTAGCCTTAATGTGGAAAATTCAGTGCTGAAGTATGTTGAACTTTCTACAGATAGTAAAAAAAAAAAAAAATGACGTTATGTAAAACATAAAATATCTTTCTAAATGCAAAGGATTTAAAGTGTTTGTAAAGATTCAGTTTTTTTTTTAATAACAAACTTACTTGCTTACATTGTGCAATGGTTTTGCACAGAGCAGCCCTGATCCCCTTCTTCTCATGGTCCCCTGCAGGTGCTCCTGGCTCCTCCCCTTGCTGAGTGCACCCATAGAAAGCGTGCTCGTTTCTGAGCCGCCTCACAGATCATGGTTTGGCCCCGCCCCCACTCTATCCTCACTGGCTGTGATTGACAGCGCTCCCGGGAGAGCTTCTGCTCTCACGCACCTTTATAACCATTTTAAACATATTCAGGTGTCTTGATATTTGCCACCTGTAATTATGGTACAGTAGAACAGAAGATGGTTGGTCCTGCTCTTTGCAAGCTGAGAATAGTAGAGAAGAAATATGACCTTGCAGTCTATGGCAGGCAGATGACCTGGCTGCATTGCTTAAAGTGTTAATTCATCAATTAAAAGATAAACTAACACTATTTGCCTCCTCACCCCTGTTGCACTTACAGTGCTTTGAAAAAGTATTCATACCCCTTGACATTTTCCACATTTTGTCATGTTACTACCAAAAATGTAAATGCCTTTTATTGGGATCTAATGTGATTGACCAACACAAAGTAGTACATAATTGTGAAGTGGAAGGAAAATGATAAATGGTTTTTAAAACTTTTTACAAATAAATATCTGAAAAGTGTTGCATTCATTTGTATTCAGCCCCCTTTACTCTGATACCCCTAACTAAAATCTAATGGAACCAATTGTCTTCAGAAGTCACCTAAATAGTAAATAGGGTCCACCTGTGTGTAATTTAATCTCAGTATAAATACAGCTGTTCTGTGAAGCCCTCAGAGGTTTGTTAGAGAATCTCAGTGAACAAACAGCATCATGAAGGCCAAGGAACACACCAGATAGGTTAGGGATAAAGTTGTGGAGAAGTTTAACCACTTGCCGACCATGTAATGTAATTACACGGCCGCAAGTGGCACACATTGTTCTGGGAGGACGTACTATAACGTCCTCCCAGAATCGCACTTCTGCGCACCCCCTGGGGCGTGCACCTGGGAGCATCCGTGACCGCCGGGTCCCTGACACCCGGCGCATCACGGATCACGGTAAATGGCCGCTTGGAGCGGCCGTTTACCACGTGATCGCTCCGTCAAATGACAGAGCATCACATGTAAACAAGCCTGCGGAAGTGCCGGGTTGTCTCTCCCCTCTCCGCACCAATCGGTGCAGTGTGACAGGAGAGGGGGGAGAGGGGGGAGAGAGGAGATGCAGCGGTTCTGTGGGCAGGATCTGAAGTGCCCACAGCACCGCTATGTGCCAGGCAGGGACCCCTCATCCACCTTCACCCATCCAGCTTCACCCATGCACCCTCATCCGTGCCCACCCATCTGTCACCCATACATCCATGCCCACCCATCCGTCACCCATACATCCATGCCCACCCATCCGTCACCCATGAATCCGTGCTCACCCATCTGTCACTCATGCATCCGTACTCACCCATCCCTCGCCCATGCTCACACATCCGTCACCCATACATCCGTGCTCACCCATCCGTGCTCACCCATCTGTCACCCATGCATCTGTGCTCACCCATCCGTGCCCACCCATCCATCACCCATGCATCTGTGCTCACCCATCCGTCACCCATGCGTCCGTGTCCCCTCTCTGTTGGGCCGTGAAGGCGTCCGAACAAATGT
>BLSH010054209.1:883174-896206 GCA_018402905.1 Glandirana rugosa | reverse complement strand
CCCCCCCCCCCAGTGCCTACAGCTTATAAATCTTCTTTTTACATTAAAATACTGCCACTATATACCTTATTGGCTGATCTGTATACTTCGGTCAGTGATAAACTGCACAGTTTCTCCAGAGCTGTGTGTTCAGGTAGGAGGAGATTTCCACTACAGCCTGCATGCACACCCACATGTGTGATGTCAATATCGTGTGACCTGGCTAGCTCGGAGAGAAAGTACATTTTCTCTCCAGCATAAAAGACACAACTGAGCATGTGCAGGTCGGCTACCCTGCCTGTGTTAAGCTGGCCTTCCCCAGATAGACAGTGCAGGGAGGGGAAGATTTATGCATACAGGATAAAACAGCCTTTTTACACAATGCAGAGGATTAACCCCTTAAGTTCCACAGTGAGTATAACAAGCATGCTATGCTGCATATACAGACTGATTTTTCTGTTGTGGGTTTAGTAACACTTTAATATCCCTGTTGCGGACCCTCTGAAAAGCATCTCTGCTGCTGAACGTATCGACTCTGTGAACCTCTGGCTGCGCACTATTTACTCTCACAGCTTTCATGCTCCATAGCGTCATCCCAGGACCTTTGAGACTTACCTGAACATATCCTCAGGGTTGACTCTACTCAGGAGGGAGACGCTCCATGGGACCCCAAGTATAAAAGGTAACCACCACAAGCCCCCTCATGGTATCCTTGACGGAAGTGTATGTAGCACCCTTCAGTGTAGGATGCTAGGTAAATCTAAGTTTTTGCCTCCTTCTACAAAGGAGCTGTGATCATTTGTTCCTGGTCTGTTCATGGTTTACAGGGTGGGAGTTTGATTGCTTCACCCTGCCTCTGGGAGAAACTTTCAGAGCTCAGGGAGGGAGATGCAAATAACCAGCCTAAATATTTATCATGCTCTAGCCAATCTTTGGAAAGGAGTAATCAGAAGGGGGATGGGAAGGTGACAAATAGTCTAAAGCACTGGAGAGCTCAAGCTCAGAAGGGTTCTAGAGCCTGAGGGACTGTTGCCTTCTTCAGGCAGCCCGTGGACTAAGCAGCTGTTTAGAGGCCTCAGGGCTGAGGACCTGGATGGATTTTAGAAGCTGATTGCAGGACCTCACCACAAGAGATCTTGTGTGGAAAAGCAAGGCCCCTTCACCCCCCCCCTCACATGCCTGACGAAGGGGCCCTGCATTGCTCTGAAAATTGCACTGCTTTGTGTTGTGATCATGCAATAAAATCCGTTTGGACACTACCCTGTCGATCCATGGTGTGCTGGCAAATATCTCCATTGTGATTTTCTGAACCAGTTCCCAGCTGGCTGTTGCTGCAGCACCCAAGAGCTTTTAGAGCTTATCCAGGAACGTGTGTGATGGGAATATAGAGTATGACTGATGTGGAAAAGGACTGCCTGACTTACTGGACCATGTCTGGAGGAAGCTGGAAGGTGGCAGCTGCTCTGGGGACTTGTGAGTAAAGTCCCTATATTGATCCCTGTGATTGTGTAGTGTTCTGGTGATTGCACTGGTTATCATCAGCTGTGCTTTGGTGTAAGGTAACCAAATGCCAAAGAAAATTGGCACATGATCTTCAGCTGTAAGGCCTTAGACTATCCAAAACCCACAAACGCTTAAGGAGAAGACTGTCCTATAAGTACTCATTTGGAGTATTCCATGCCCTAACCCCTCTCCTGGTAAAATTTATTTAAAGGTGTTGTAAAGGCAGAAGGTTTTTTTTTTTGTCTACATGCATTCTATGCATGAAGATAAAAAGCCCTCTTTGTGAAGCAGCCCCCCTAATACTTACCGGAGCCCCTTTTCTGTCCAGCGATGTCCACAAATCCCTCATCTATCTGGCACTCTCCTGATTGACTGAAACACAGCAGTGGTGCCATTGGCTTCCACGGCTGTCAATCAAAGTCAGTTAGCCAATCAGGGGAGAGAGGGGGTGGGGCCGAACGGCAGCTCCATGTCTGAATGGACAGACGGAGCTGCAGCTCAGCTCGGGTGCCCCCATATCAAGCTGCTTGCTATGTGGGCATTAGACAGGAGGGAGGGGCTAGGAGCTCCATTCAGGGACTCAAGAAGGGAAGGATCTGGGCTGGATCCTCTAGACCAGGAGTATTGAATTAAAATGGTCCGACCTGTAAAATTTTCAACCACCAGAGGTCCAAACTGCATTTATTTTCAGCCCTCATATACCACAATCCCTCACATCAGTATTGTCAGTCCCCCATCTTTACATCTTCCCCAAAGCACTGACCCCCTCTCACGTCACAAACCCCTCCCTTTTAATAGTGTGCTATACCCTCTTCACATCAAACACCAACCCCACAGTACTGTTCCCCCCTTTACATCCTTCCCTCTCCCCCACAGCATTGCTCCTCTTCACATCCCCCCTACCACAGCACTGCCCCCCCCCTTTACATCACACAAAGCTATGTGCTCTGTTCTCTTGACATTCAAACCCCCCTTTCCCATACACAGCACTGCCCCCCTTCACATAATTTCCCCGCTAATGAAGTCCCGCCTACCAGTGGCGGCTGGTGAAATTTTAGGATGGGGGGGCGCCGGACCCCGCCCTTCCTTTTTGACCCCTCCCACTTCTCATAAGCCCCACCCCTTATAGATTTTACCCATTGTGTGAGGAGTATACAGCCCAGCATGACCAGAGGGGTATACAGCATCGCCAGATAGGGGTATACAGCATTGCCAGATAGGGGTATACAGCATCGCCAGATAGGGGTATACAGCATGAACAGAGGGGTATACAGCATGACCAGTGGGGTGGAGGGAACAGGCTCGAGGACAAGGGAATTGACAGCCAGCCCAACAGCGTGGAACTGGGGACGGCTAATAGGTATAAGCATGCCACATTATTATTATATATACATCCGTTCACCTGTAAAATCCCTATTTCCTTATTACTTATATTATCCGCTTGTTCTTTTCTTTCTTCTGTCCATATTAATCCTCCTGTCACGATTTTAAACCAGATGTGTTTCCTCACAAAATGGTGTTTATTGTCTCATAGAAACATATAATGTCATATCTTGTTGAGCTATTTTAGGCTCCTCTCCATATGTGGGCCTCTACCAGAGTTCTTCCTACAATTTTGCAGCCCGCCCCCCTGTGTATGCCCTGGCATCCCCCCCTTGGTAGGGCTCTTGGTTGGTGGCCTCTGTGCCCCGGCGACGGGAACGCGCCTTTTTTGGGCTGGTATGCGCCTCATGTTTGGGGCGGCGCAAGGAGGATCCACCAGAGGGAGCTCTCTGGCGGTCCTCCGTGTTCCCCCCGGGGCGCCGGATGTGCTCTCTTGTCTGGGTGGCCTCTCTCGGTCGGGGGCCGCGCATGCGTGGGAGCGGTCCGGCGCATGCTGGGGAGCAAGATGCCGAGTCGGTGACGTCACACGCCGTTTCGATGGCGTGCCTTTTCCGGAAGATGCCACTGATTGGGGTTTGCACACTTAAGTAGCAGGCAGCCTCTCCCAGGTACTGTAGGCAGCCACACATATTGTACCTCAGTAGGGACCCTAGACATCAGTCTTTTGAGAACTGCTGGTAGGTAAGCTTTGAATCTACTCTTGGTTATATATATTTCCAATTTTGTGACCAATCTATTAATTGGCATGCATTTGACTTCATGCAATCCAGCTGAGCTATACCGATTACCGTTTGAATCCTGGTCACGCGTTCTTACACGGGCATAATTATACACATGCACACCCCTATTTTAATTCTTGCATATATATATATATTTTTTTTTTTCTATAATAGATACATTCTATACTATACTCCTTTACCATTATTAATCCATATCCCCATACTTGCCTTGCACGGGCCCTGGTTTGCTGAAGTGTGTTCGGGGGCTACTATCCACTTCTAGAGCCTACCCCTGAATGTCACCTGGGTTGCCTTGAGCGTTGCAGGGACGTGTGCTGCTGTTCATTAGTTGTTTAGTTTTACCAAGTAAGTGGCCAACATTTACTTCCCAAATTGTTACAACATGTACCTCTAATATGTTTTTAACTGTATTTTACTTATCGCATATTCTGACATACTTGTGTTTATTTCATTAGACTATTTTTGATTGCTCCAGATGAAGCGCAATTCTACAGCGTGAAACTAGTTGAGCTACGCACATAACCTCTATCAAGTTACCTCAGTTGTTGATAGTTTGAACCCCTTTCCTTCATCTTTTTCATATTGTACACTCATTAGTGTTGTTTTGTTATATGCATACACATTTTATAGGGTTCCCACCAGGTTGATAGAGACATATGAATTTGTTCTGCACTTACCTCCCCCTCCCCTCACACATCCCATTGGATTTGTTGGAGACTAGGGGAAATTGGTGTATTTGTGTATGTCATGTATTCACTTTCATCTTTCGTGTTTTTAAACAAAAAAAATGTTTGTATGATATGTGAAATAGGCCTTGTGCCTCCTTTGTAACAAAGTATTGTTTTATTGTATTGCATGCCTGCAAATCCATTCCTTTCGTTTACTAAATTCATATTTGGGCTCTTAAAGTAGTTGTAGAGCTCTGAAATGAAAAATGAATAAAGCATATACTTCTATAGCAACCTTTTCAACACCGAGGAACCCTTGAAATAGCTCTCCGGTCTTGGGGAACCCCTGCTAAAATCTACAACTCATGATACATTAGTTTGATGGTCAATGGGAAGAATGCTCCTTACACTTGTGGTCATTGGGAAGAATTACTCCCTTACAGATAGCTAAAAAGATCAATGATGTCATTGGGAATTTATCTGAGAGGTAGAAAATGGCCATTGCTCAAGGAACCCCTAGCAGCCTTTGGAGGAACCCTAGGGTTCCATGGAACCCTGGTTGAGAAACCCTGTTATATACTGTGTACTTGCCTCCAAAGCCTCCAAAGCTCCTAGTCTGATTTCTGTCTGCAGTCTCTTTCCTGTGCTCTCTGCATGAGTCACTTCTGACAGGTTATGAGACTCCAAGCAATCATGGGTGATCACAGCCTGTGATTGACAGCCTCAGCTGTTCAAGTTTCTCTGTGAGACTGTTTAGAGGGGCATCTAATCCCTCCACTCAAGTCTCATATTACACTCAGCTCGCCTGTGTTATATAGTGTGTGGTGTCAGATCCCCACCCCCGCCTCTGGAAGCTCAGTACTGTTGCGTAAACGGTACACTTTCAGTGGCTCTGGAGAACAGAGAGCTGCAGATAAACAGGTACAACTTATGCAGGAGTACATAAGTGTGTATCACTTGGGGTTGTCACTTCACTGGGTATATGTAAGGGTCTATACCCACTGTAATTTCTGATTCCAGCAAGTTCCAGTGCAGTTCTCAACCTTCTGGCTGTGAGCTGTCCATTGGCATCATCATGTCCAGGGCAGGTTTTTTTTTTGCCCTACATTGTACCTCATGAAGCAAGTCTGTGACAGGTACCCAAAGTGCTGTAGATAGCATGCTATGGGGAGACCAGTCACATTGATTGAGGAAGTCTGCTAGAGCCAGGAATCAGGTAGGTATTACACCTTTTCCCCGCGCCCCTAGACTAAACAAGCGTTTAACCTCTGCAATGTGGGGAGCACAGCATGGCAAGAGTAGATTTTGTCCACTCTCAGAGTTCAGCTTTAATGAAATGAAGACACACACTGGATGGACTAGTGATTTATTCGACCTTACCAACTACGGCGTATATGTAACTATGTCATTTACATACTACACCAAACTCTCTGACCTTTTTTTTAATTACAATTATATGCCTTTCTACTAGTGACTTTGCACTCATATAAAGTCAATTGTGGCTTACAGGTTTATATATTTATCTTGACTGTTCAGAGGCCTTGTCCAAACCCAGCTATCAAATAAAATAAGAGCTTTGTGAGGCACCCTTGAGGTGAGAAGCATTAAACTATTTTCTTTGTCAAAATAATTATACCAACAAACAATATATACAATTTAATTCACTCATTAAAAAGAATATACAAACATACAAAGGGTAAAGAAATGATTATAGTGTGATAAGTTCTGTTTATGCTCCCCTGGCACGATGGAATATTGAAGAATATTTAAAGGCTGCAACACTAAAAAACAAAAAACACATATTTAGTTAAATACTTGAAAATAAAGGCACAGTTTATATCACTGTTTTCAAATCATGACATGAATTAAATGGCTGATATGTGTGTGTATATATATATATATATATATATATATATATACATATACAGTATATATATATATATATATATTGGGCTTTTCGAGGTAGCAGTAACAAAAACCTTTCATGCAAGAAACATGGAAACTATCATTGCTGACAAATCCTTCTCAAAAATGCCAGGTGCTTGGCTGTTATGCTAAGCTTCTGGCTTCAAAACATTTCATCACTAATCTAGAAAAAAAACATGCATTGGGACTTTTAACTGATTTTCCTATTTGTATACTTGCTCTATGTAAGAAAGTATTTGTGTCAATATGGCAGCATAACAGACACACAACGGCATCCCCCCATTTGCTCAAATTGGCTTTCCTTTTTAGCCACTTGCTGACCGCCCGCCGCAGCGTGACGGCGGCAAAGTGGCTCGTTACCGCGAACCTCCGTTACCTGACGGTGGCCGCAATAACGAGTATTGTGAGTACGCGTGCGCCGCCGGAGGCGCGCTCACTGTGTTCCGAGGGGGCCAGGGAGCGGGTAGGGCGGAATCGATCTCTGCCGGCTACCCGCAATGGCTCCCCTGCAGTGAAAGAACGGAGGTCCGTGTATGTAAACACGGATCTCCATTCTGACAGAGGGGGAAGGGATGTAATCACAGGCTTCCTGTATATGGAAGCCGTGATCACTCCCCTCCCCCTGCCAGCCCAGCCCACATACAGTTAGAACACGCCTAGGGAACACAGTTAACCCTTAGAGCGCCCCCTTCAGGTTAACCCCTTCACTGCCAATGGCATTTGCACAGTAATCAGTGCATTTTTATAGCACTGATCGCTGTATAAATGCCAATGGTCCCAAAAAAGTGTCAAAATTGTCCGACATGTCAACTGCAATATCGCAGCACTGCTAAAAATCGCAGATCGCCGCCATTACTAGTAAAAAATAAAAAACCCCAGAAATGAATTCTCATCATTCGTAAACGCAGCATCTTTATTGATTGGTTTGCGCAAAAGTTGAGGCGTTTACGGATCATGAGAATTAATTTCTGGGGTTTTTATTTTTTTTTATTTTTTACTAGTAAAGTTGGCGATCTGCAATTTTTAGCGGTGCTGCGATATTGCAGCGGACATGTCGGACCATTTTGACACTTTTTTGGGACCATTGGCATTTCCCTCCTAGATTGTAAGCTCTAACGAGCAGGGTCCTCTGATTCCTCCTGTATTGAATTGTATTGTAATTGTACTGTCTGCCCTAATATTGTAAAGCGCTGCACAAACTGTCGGCGCTATATAAATCCTGTATAATAATAATAATAATAATTTATACAGCGATCAGTGCTATAAAAATGCACTGATTACTGTGTAAATGCCATTGCCATTGGCTGGCCTAGCTGGGGGAAGGGAGTGATCACGGCTTCCATATACAGGAAGCCTGTGATCACAGCCCTTCCCCCCTCTATGAGAACGGAGATCCGCGTTTACTTACACGGACCTCCGTTCTCTCACTGCGGAGGGGGGCATTGCGGGTAGACGGCGGCGATCGAGTCCGCCCTACCTGCTCCCTGGCCCCCCCGAACACAGTGAGCGCACGACCACGCCGCCGGTGGCACGCGCGCGCTCAAAGTGAGGGATATCGCAGCCGCCATCATATGACGGTGGTTTGCGATATCGAGCCACTTTGTCGCCGTCAGACTGCGGTAAGCGGTCGGCAAGTGGTTAAGGGACGATTCACATTAGGAATCACACTGGAATGCATTGCGTGTTCCTGTGCAATTTATATGCAGTTCAGGGCAGTGCAATTTCAGCCCATTCATTTTGAGGTATGGTAAATGCGTGTTATGTACAATTATGAGTGGTGCCTAAATCACCTCTAAAATTTTAAAAAATTAACTAGTTACCAGAAGTACAATAAAAGGCTGTATAGTATGTGTAGTGCTCACCTGATAGGGATGAGGCTCAGAATGGAAAGGATGCCTGATATAATAAAGCAAGTTCCGCTGAATGAGCTTAAAGTGGCTTGGTAGATCTCATTGAATACAACTGATGTCAAAATTCCTGTAATTGCTAATGACAGCTGGAGTGCAACAAAGACTTTTCCTGGAAAAAAAAGTATCACCATCACTTGAAAAATAAAGTATAAAACTATTGGTCTTAGTCAATAAAATGTATTCAAATTAATTGCTAATTCTTCAATGCAGTTCCCCCTGGCAACCATTTAGCATATGCTTGCTGTGACTCAGTACAATGAATTCTGATGACTGCATTTAAAATGAGCATTCAGGAATGTGAGATTTATTTAAAACATTTAGAATAAAAAGATTTCATTTCCGTTTATTCAATATAATAATAATCTCAAAATGTGTTCACTGTCAATATACTCTCTCTCTCTCTCTCTCTCTCTCTCTCTCTCTCTCTCTCTCTCTCTCTCTCTCTCTCTCTCTCTCTCTCTCTCTCTCTCTCTCTCTCTCTCTCTCTCTCTCTCTCCAGTATCTCACAAAAGTGAGTACACCCCTCACTTTTTTGTAAATATTTTATTCTATCTTTTCATGTGACAACACTGAAGAAATGACACTTTGCTACAATGTAAAGTAATGAGTGTACAGCTGGTATAACAGTGTAAATTTGCTGTCCCCACAAAATAACTCAACACACAGCCATTAATGTCTAAACCACAGGCAACAAAAGTGAGTACACCCCTAAGTGAAAATGTCCAAATTGGGCCCAAAGTGTCAATATTTTGTGTGCCCACCATTATTTTCCAGCACTGCTTTAACCCTCTTGGGCATGGAGTTCACCAGAGCTTCACAGGTTGCCACTGGAGTCCTCCTCCACTCCTCCATGATGACATCACAGAGCTGGTGGATGTTAGAGACCTTGCGCTCCTCCACCTTCCGTTTGAAGATGCCCCACAGATACTCAATAGGGTTTAGGTCTGGAGACATGCTTGGCCAGTCCATCACCTTTACCCTCAGCTTCTTTAGCAAGGCAGTGGTCGTCATGGAGGTGTGCCGGGGTCATTATTATGTTGGAATACTGCCCTGCGGCCCAGTCTCCCAAGGGAGGGGATCATCCTCTGCTTCAGTATGTCATAGTACATATTGGCATTCATGGTTCCCTCAATGAACTGTAGCTCCCCAGTGCTGGCAGCACTCATGCAGCCCCAGACCACGACACTCCCACCACCATGCTTGATTGTAGACAAGACACACTTGTGTTTGTACTCCTCACCTAATTGCCACCACACACGCTTGACACCATCTGAACCAAATATGTTTATCTTGGTCTTATCAGACCACAGGACATGGTTCCAATAATCCATGTCCTTAGTCTGCTTGTCTTCAGCAAACTGTGTGCGGGCTTTCTTGCGCATCATCTTTAGAAGATGCTTCCTTCAGGGACAACAGCCATGCAGACCAATTTAAAGCAGTGTGTGGCGTATGGTCTTAGCACTGACAGGCTCACCCTCCACCCCTTCAACGTCTGCAGCAATTCTGACAGCACTCATACGTCTATTTCCCAAAGACAACCTCCGGATATGACGCTGAGCATGTGCACTCAACTTCTTTGGTTGACCATGGCGAGGCCTGTTCTGAGTGAAACCTGTCCTGTTAAACCGCTGTATGGTCTTGGCCACTGTGCTGCAGCTCAGTTTCAGGGTCTTGGCAATCTTCTTATAGCCTAGGCCATCTTTAGGTAGAGCAACCTTTCTTTTTTTCAGATCCCCAGAGAGGATGTTGAACTTCCAGTGACCAGTATGAGAGACTGAGAGCGATAACACCAAACTTAACACACATGGCCCCCATTCACACCTGAGACCTTGTAACACTCACGAGTCACATGACTTTGGGCCCAATTTGGACATTTTCACTTAGGGGTGTACTCACTTTTGTTGCCAGCAGTTTAGGCATTAATGGCTGTGTGTTGAGTTATTTTGAGGGGACAGCAAATTTACACTGTTATACAAGCTGTACACTCACTAATTTACATTGTAGCAAAATGTCATTTCTTCAGTGTTGTCACATGAAAAGATATAATAAAATATTTACAAAAATGTGAGGGGTGTACTCATTATTGTGAGATACTGTATATGTATATGATATGGCTCATGGACCCAGTCGGATTTGAGATTTCCAGCACATTTATTTCTATAAACCAAACTCCTTGTAATTATAATGGACTGCCTGTCCTTTAACCTTAGCTCAGCTGGCTTAGAAGGACCCATAAGGCCAGCCACTTCACAATAAAAGAGTGAGGTCAGAGTAACCATAATGACAATGTGCTTTATGTGTCCTACAGGAGTATAGGGAGCACTGCTGACAAACACATAGGGAGCGATTGGTGTATTTCTTGTAGGCACTGGCAGGTCTGGCAAAGTAAAGTAAACCCTAAGGCCCCTTTCACACGAGTGGAGCCCATTTTGACGGGCTCTGCTGCTCAGCGGGGATCCATCCGTTTATCCCCGCTGAGCCGGCAGATGACAGGACAGTCTCTGCACTCCGTGCAGAGACTGACCTATCACAGCTCCATTCTCCTCTATGGAGGATCGGATGAACACGGACCGTCTGTCCATGTTCATCCAATCTGATCCGCCAGGCAGATGGAAAATAGGGTTTCCATCTATCTGTTTTTGGCAGATTGGAGCGGATCGGGTGTCAGTGGACATGTCACCACTGACATCCGTCGCTCCATAGAGAACAATGGAGCGTCCGTTCAGGTCCGCCTGAAAAACTGACAGGCGGACCCGAACCATCCGCTCATGTGAAAGAGCCCTTACTGAATGTCATGTAGGCAGCAAAATGCTGAGTATCTTGGAGAATGGAGGGGTGGGGGAGAGAAGAGTTTTTTCCTTTTTCCATCCTTTGGTACATCACAATGCTGCTGATGTCCTGCAGCCTATTTGCAGCCTGTCCCTGTCTTTGTGCACTACAGAGATGACAGGCTGCAAACGTTTTTTCACAGGGCATATTTCTTAATTGTTACTGACTGCAACAGATTTTTTTCACAAGCCTTTTTTTTGGGTGAAAACACTGGGATATGTCTGGACTATGTGCATCAGTATAGAAGCATATAGTTTCCTTTGGGATAGCATTTGACAGGGTGATTTACACAGGCACAGGGGATTGTGTGAGATGCTGGCAAAGTCACCCCATAAGTGCCTAAACAAGGACCTTTATAACAATATCATCAGCTGTTATGTTTGTGAAAACTTGTGATAAAAATAAAAATTGGCTTTCCAAATTATATTATCATGTTAGTGGTCGGGTTTACACCTACTTTAACAAACCGTGTTCGAGTTATTTTAATTACAGTGCTGGGGTGCATTTTCTTATGTGCCCTACCTCTGTGCACAGATCTTCTTTTAAGAACCCATATCTGTCTGTGATAACAGATTGATATCTAGCTCTTCAATTGTCAACACCTTAGCTATTTTTTTTCTGATAATTAGAGTCTTTACACTTTTTTTGGCAAAAGTTTTAGGGCTTTTCTTAGTTCAATATTTAAAATATAAATGTATTGCTTTTAGCAGTAACACTTGTGGGTATTTGGAATTCTTTCATGATTAGTGATTCAAATCTGATTTGTTTTATTGAAATCTTGGGCCACCTTTAGCCAATGGTCCATTCTTGACAACCAGTAGTACATGGATATGACCACTTGTAAGTGTTTTAGTTATGGCTGAGTCCAGCATCCCGAGTAAGATTCGACAAACTCTCTTGAAAATCCAACTTGGTCAGATTTGCCAAACCCTACTAATTACCACCACAATATAGTGTAAACGGGTGCCCGGTAGGACCAGGAGGTGTGGCTGTGGCTACTCTCATGTGCCCCCTGCCGCTGTCTGTGCTGCAGACAGAGAGGGCGCTCCATGTTTCTCCCCCTCCTCCCCTTTTCAGGAGATATACATACACTTACATTCAGGGGGACATACACAAAGTGCACTCTGGGACACATTTTAATAACTTGCTGCAGAGGGATACTGCACGTTTCCTTAATTTATACTGCTCATTATGTGTATGGTTTACAGCTTATGCTGCTCTTTACCTGTGCTGCAGATACTAGGTTGGTTTTCTTATTTCCACAGTGATCTAGATTAATTGCCATACTATAGCCTAATATTCTCATCAGTTTATTGCATTCAAACAGATTCCTTTACTTGTTCATTTTTTTTTTTTTGTATTGCCTTCTATAGTATTTTGCTTGGTGATAATATAATCAAACCAAAAACACTGAAATTTGCCCAAATTAGGGTGCAATATTACTAGTCACTGTAATACTAGACACTTCATATTGGTTTAAACAGTTTTTTTATATTTCAGGCTTCCCAGCCTAGAAGCGAGATCTGGGGACTTATAGTCCCCAGTAGGGCTGCGGAATTTAATCGATGCATCTCGATTCGATAGCCCGCGATGCAGCATCGATGCAGCGACCGTCAATAATCGATTCACACGTGATGATGTCATCCGCGGTCGCCGTGTCTCACCGGAAACAGCCGAAAGGAGCCGAGGGCGAGCCCCGCCTCTTCTGACGTCATCCACAGCGGCGGCGGGATTGCGTCGTGGACTGGAGCCGAGATGGAACACGCAGGAGGGGAGACTGAGAGTCTGAGACACGTGCAGCCAGTGAGTGTCCCCAGGCCCAGCAGAGATACTCCACAGAGTCCACAGTGAGTCCTCACGTTGAGTGTCAGAGCTTTGCTGCCTGAAGAAGACTGACCCAAGGGAATGGGATCCAGGCCTGAGGCCTCAGGCTGCCAGTGTCGCTTGTCCCTCCATCCTCACCTCTGCCTCACCTCACAGGCTGCTGCATGGGACCACCACAGACCAGACCACCAGTGCCGCTGGCGCCTACTGTAGTAGTGCACACTTAGCTAATAACTGCCAGCGACGTAGCTACGACGTAGCGCCCGATAG
>BLSH010054209.1:857990-872664 GCA_018402905.1 Glandirana rugosa | reverse complement strand
AATTCATTTCTGGGGTTTTTATTTATTTTTTATTTTTTACTAGTAATGGCGGCGATCTGCGATTTTTAGCGGTACTGCGATATTTCAGCGGACATGTCGGAACATTTTGATACTTTTTTGGGACCATTGGCATTTATACAGCGATCAGTGCTATAAAAATGCACTGATTACTGTGTAAATGCCATTGGCAGTGAAGGGGTTAACCTGCAGGGGGTGCTCTAAGGGTTAACTGTGTTCCCTGGGCGTGTTCTAACTGTGTGTGGGCTGCCCTGGCTGGGGAAGGGAAGTGATCACAGCTTCCATGTAGAGGAAGGCTGTGATCACAGCCCTTCCCCCCTCACAGAACGGAGGTCCGTGTTTACTTACACGGACCTCCGTTCTTTCACTCCGGGGGGGCATCGCGGGTAGCCGGCAGAGATCGAGTCCGCCGCACCAGCTCCCTGGCCCTCCCCGGACACAGTGAGCGTGCTGGCACGCCTCTGGCGGCGCGTGCGCGCTCACAGTGCGCGATCTGGCAGCCGCCGTCAGATGACGGCGTTTTGCCTGGGAGAGCCACCTTGTCGCCGTCAACCTGCGGTTGACGGTCGGCAAGTTGTAAAAATGGTAATAAAGCCTCTTTTTTTAAATTAAAAAAGGTGTTATACTTACCTGCTCTGTGCAATGGTATGTCACAGAGATGTCTCTTTCATCCTCCTCTGGATAACCCTGTTGGCTCTCTCCACTCCTTCTTCTTTGCGGCACCCATGTGAGTGCGCCCCCAAGCCGGGCAATGTGCATCCATAGACAAAAACAGCATGGCTTGACCACGCCCCCAAACCCCTCCTCTCCTAAGATTTGACTGACAGCAGCAGGAGTCAATGGTTCCCGCTGCTTCCTGAGTCTCCTGTGAGAGCAGGAATTGAAGGCAGAAGACCTGCAGCTGGGACAGTGCTGGACCACCGGCAGGACTCAGGTAAGTATTTCGGGGGGGGGTTAGTGGGGAGTTTCTTACCTTAATGCTGAGAATCCATTAAGGTAACAAAACGTTAGCCTTAAGAGCCACTTTAATATTTTCAGAAGTTTGGCAAGAACTCAAGTTTTCAACAACAGAAACCACTGTGTGCCAATGTCAAATGTTCTCGTGCAGGCATGTCACATGACCAAGGAGCAGCATTATCTCTGACACTTCCTGATTGGTTATGTACAAATGGAAGGAGGGGTCAAGTCCTGGGAAAAAAAGTGTGGGAACTGATCCAAAATCCCCCCCTCCCCCTACCACTACTACTATCACATTGTGCATCAAGCCAAACTGGAAAAGTGCAGGAACTCCGTTCCCATGCGTTCCTGCAGGACTTGAGCCCTGAATGTAAGTTTCAAATAAGCACAATAGAAATACTATATGTAAGAACATTGAGGAAAAAATGTGTGAGCTAAAATGTATTTTTCATCTCCAGAGGTGTCATTGTCTAGTTTGGCTTACAATGTCAAATATGTTATATAAAGTTATAGTTAGCGAGGTTGAAAAAAGACATTATTCCTTCTAGTTCAACCAACAATATTAGTATTATTTTTCTGATCTGTAAGCCAGGCCTCCTATATAATTGCAAGGCCATAATGCCTAGATTTGCTTGTAGATTATCCATGTCTGTAACATGATCTGTGAAATATGAGGAAGGAAAAAGTGGAAGTCACATATATGACAGCTAACAGAGTCAAATTGAAAATTCTTTGGACATATTTAACCACTTCCTTACTGGGCACTTAAACCCCCCTCCTGCCCAGACCAATTTTTGGCTTTTAGCGCTGTCGCATTTTGAATGAAAATTGCGCAGTCGTGCGACGTTGTTCCCAAACAAAATGTGCGTCCTTTTTTTTCCACAAATAGAGGTTTGTTTTGGTGGTATTTGATCACCTTTGCGTCATTTCTGATCGCCGCTATAAACAAAAAAAGAGCGACAATTTTGCAAAAAAGAACAATATTTCTTACTTTTTGCTAAAGTACAAAATCCAAAAAAAAAAAATGATTCATCGGCTTTGGCCGATATATATTCTTCTACATATTTTTGGTAAAAAAAAAATCGCAATTGGCGTATATTGAATGGTTTGCGCAAAAGTTATTGCATCTACAAACTATGGGAATTGATTTATGGTGTTTTTATTATTTTTATTTTTTTTACTGGTAATGGCGTCGATCTGCGATTTTTATCGGGACTGCGATATTACGGCAGTCAAGTCGGACATTTTTGACACTTTTTTGGGACAAATGACATTTACACAGAGATCAGAAATTTAAATGTCCACTGATTACTGTATAAATGTCATTAGCAGTGAAGGGGTTAACACTAAGGGGGCAGTGAAGGGGTTAACTGCGTTCCCTGGGTGTGTTCTAACTGTGGGGGGGGGGCGGGCTGGCCGGGATATAACAGATCTAACTGATCCCAGTGACAGGGATCAGTAGATCTGTCATGCCCCCTGTAACAGAACTGAGAACCACTGTGTTTACATCGGCAGTTCCCCGTTCTGCAGCTCCGTCACGCGATCGCGGGTCTTGAGCGGACATCGAGTCCGCCCAACCCGCCGGGAGCGTGCACAGGGGACGACGTCCATGGACGTCGTCCTGGCAATACAGATCTGCACTGGAGCCGTACTTCTGCAATAGCACGGATCTGGAGGGGTTAAAAATTAATGCAAACTTTATCACACACCGTATATTTTTTTAATGAGCATTACACTCATATGTCTTGTAAATTTATGTAAATTTGTAAATGCTAGTGCTGTAAAATTAATCATATACATTACTGTAGATTAAATCATCTCATTTTGTTTAGAAAAGCCCTGATGATGTCCATGCAGCAACACAGATAAAAGAACAATATATCTACAGTTTCATATTTGAAAAGGAAATATATTAGACAATGTTGGATTTCCAGAATGCATTGGAGACTTTACAAAAGTGATCTGGAACTGAAAGGATAAATACAGGACATCAATGTGAATATAGGACAAGAAATAAGGAGGACATCTTCCTAATTTTATGCAATTGGCGTTTATTTACTAAAGGCAAATCCACTTTGCTCCACAAGTGCACATGGTAGTGCAGTCGCTGTAGATCCAAGGAAGGAAAATAAAAAAGAGCATTTTTGCTTGCACATGATTGAATGATCAAATCCGCAGAGCTTCCCCTCATTTCAGATCTTCCCCACAGATCTACAGCGACTGCACTTCCCAGTGCACTTGTGGAGCAAAGTGGATTTGCCTTTAGTAAATCAACCCCATTGTGTTTTGTTTCAGTCTGCGTGTTGACACAGACATGAACGACACACGCAGACTGCAAAAAGTCTGCAAATCTGACAGTTTTTTTTCCATTCCACTTTGTCCAAAGATAAAAACCTAATTGATTAGGATTCGACAACAATCAGTAGACACTGGCAAAAAAACCCCCCAAAAAACAAAAAACAATGCAGCCATGATCAGGTGCCTAAAAAAAAAAAACAAAGTACCAGATTCAGTTGTAATTGTTGAACTTACCAATAAAATACAAGAAAGTCCATCGTACAGCTGCCATAATGAATATCCCAGCGCAGAAAGACAATATTCCCATTATAATTAAAGTTACATCCTTTAGACATCTGGAAAAAATACAAACTCCCAAGAAACTAGTGATGAATATCAAATAACCAGCAGCGTTGGCATAACCAATGTACGTAGGACTAAACTTTAGAGGTTCCTTAATTAAAAATAAAGAAAGTACATCCACAGCTCCATCCACAGAGGTATTGTACACTATAGCAGTAGCAAAAAGAAGAGCAATGAAAAATTTGGATGGATTCTGAGCAGCGAGGCCCCCCAAAGGTCCATTCGTTTCACCCAGCAGGTTAGATCGCTCAGTCGGTTCAGGTACGTTTCTGTTACTGACTTCTTCATCCATTCCATCACCTGGATTCTTAGGCCGCACTGTTTCATTGCAAGGCTCTTTTAAAATAAATACACTATATAACAGGCATATCAAATAAAGTGAAACACTGCATATAACTAGGATTGCCCCTGTATCATGTGTTATTGTAAACGATACAAAGATGTGTCCAGAAGCAAGGCTGCCCACACAACCAGATAGTCCATAAACTAATTCGATGACAATGAATTTGAAAGATCGTCTTTTTTCAGTTGAGTCCACGGCTGCCCAGGCCATAACCCCAGCCCAGTAGGTTGTGAACCAACCTGTTAAACCATTTAGAGCCGCAGAGCCGAACATCACTTCAATAGGCCAGTCTAAAAAGATGACAAGCAATAGAAAACACCTAGCTAAAAAATACCCAAGCAATGGAACACATATTGGGACCTTTCTTCTCTTTTTGTCACCAATCTTTGCTAGGATGTATGCTGACAACAATGGGGTAAGTCCCAAAATGAGGTTGTGAATAATATAGAAGTTTGATATGGCTTTCTGTAGGGTGACCGAATGAGAGGTGTTTAAGGATGTAGCAGTCCGATTATAATAATCCTTGACCACAAAAAGTAATGCTGTATCATAAAAAGAGCTAGCAACCTGTGCCCCAGCAACCACGGGCTCAATCAAAGTCCTTATCATTATCATGGCTGAACTCTGCACTTACTACAGTTAAAAGTATCAATCCTTCAGGCAAAGAGGAAGTTGATGATTAATATAAACTCAAACAGTAGAAAACCTTTGAAAGCCAAAAAAAAAAAAAACACGAAAAATCCAGTCCAAGATATTAGATCTGCATGTTGCCAATGTTTTCTTCTGAGGACGAGTCGTCTTAGCTGGGAACTTGAAGCATGGGATGATAAACAGAAGTGCATTTGTAACATATGTGTATGCATAATGACTAACATAGCCAATACAGGAAAACTGCACTTACTTCCTCATATGAAATACATTGCATATGTGGGTGGGACAAGGGCTTGCATGCTAGAGTTCAGATGGAGTTTAGACAGGAATGTGGATTGGTCACATAATTGACGTTTCAAGACATTGCTTTCAAAATGAATATGAAGAATACCTTTCCTGGAAACTAACAGTGTGCATAATTATTGAATGAAATAACTAAAAGTAAAGCAAAAAGTGCAGGAGGTCAGGGGCATTGCTGAGTTGGGGATCAGAGAAACACATTTACAAATGCAAATTAGTTGCATGCCATGGATAGATGAATAGGAAGAATCCTAAAGTGAAGAGCTGCAGACGGTGTTATTTCCAGGGGTACTCTTGATTCTGGGATATCAAGGAATGACATTTCATTCCTGACCTGGGGATAGGGACCGTAATATTTAGGCCTCATACACACGGATGTTTTTTGACACCGGCGTTTTCTGGCGTTTTTTGCAGCTCTCCATGTTAGTCAATGGTCCCATAAAAATGCCGACGTTTTTGAGCTGTAGATGGCGTCGGCATTAGTGAGCTGAAACTAGAACCCACGGCCAGTGCGTTCTGAGACTGTAACGTTTTGGCATTTTTTGACGCCGACGCCGCAAAACGCCAACTAACGCCAACAAACGGCAACTAATATTGTACCGGCGTTAACCGGCGTTTTTTGATGCTGATGTTTTTAGGTTGAAAAATAGCAGAGGGATTATTTTTTTAAAAAAACGCCTATTGACGCCGACGCTCACTAACGCTCACTAACGCTCACTTACGCCGATGCAGAACGCCAAAAAATGCATATTTTTTTTCCTTGACATCGGGCCCGACGTTTTGTTTATTTTTTAAGAAACGTCCGTGTGTATGAGGCCTAATAGACACATTTTTGAGTTGGGCATAGGAGAAAGTGATGTTTCCACTTTCTGGGAATGAGGAGATACTTCTAAGATAGCAACATAGAAACAAGTGCTCCATCAAGTCTGCCCCTATGCAGAAAAATGGTGCAAACTAGTTGTCACGACTTAGGAATTCATCCCCACTGGGGGCAGAGTGGCTGACCAGAACCTAGTCTAACAGCTGGGTCGATGGGGGTGAAAGAAGCAGAGTGGAAACCTAGATACCTGGATACCTGAATGCTTGTGGTGAGAGCCCTGAAAAGGTCCAAGACGCAGAATCTAAGATACCACCTGGCCTTCACCAGAGCTCCTAATGGTGGAGATGTTGTGTTACAATCCCTCCTGTGTATAAAACCAGCGGGTATAATGGACTTTGTCGGTACAGCCTGGGCAGGACTGATGACCAATATACAAACAGCCTATAATGGCACTATCAAAACTGAGGATGATCTCAAACAATGTTTTTTCAAGCTTAAGCAATTGCTTAAAAAGAAATCCAATTTATACTGGCATATGGAATATTTTAAACAATATATTGGGGAAAACATTAGTCCCATTGGCCTAAGGATACAAATTTTTCCGACAATAAAAAACCCCACACAGGAGTTTAAAAATTCCTGGGAGACCATACTTAAGAAATGCAGTGTTGAGCTTATGCAACTTCTCCTGACACATTATCAACTAGATACAACTAAGCTGGATGAAGAATTGGCCACATTTAATGGCCAATTAGAAGCGATTAAAAATCATGCCAACTTTGAGATAAAAAACCAAGAGCTCAAAGACTACCTAGACAAATTAAATAAAAACATCATTTCCAAAAAACAAGGAAAATTGGTCAAAGATAGAGCCGCCTTTCAGGAGGGGTATGCTTACCGTTGGGACCAACCAAGAAAGGGGAGAAATTTTACTAATATACAAAGATCACATTTACCCCCTAGTAATATTAGGACTTCTGATTATGAAATTGAATCTGATTCATCATTGTCATCTTCTTCCCTCTCACAGGTTTCATCTTCACGTCAAGCACCAGGTCAACAATCACTTCCAGGTTCACGTAAGCGGGGGCACTTTGGTGGTGGGAACTCACAGATGCCCAACACAAAAAGGAAACCAGACAGACCCCAAAACACCACATTACAACATAACCAATCACGCGGTGGACAGAGACAAGGTGATGGGCGATCACATCACAATACAAACACACAGCACAATTATATGGGCCCGATTGCAGCACAAGCTATACAATTAACGCAAACCAATTCACTTTCACAGAGTTCACAATCTATTGACCCAATGGGAGGGGCAACAGGAATTAGCATAAGTCAACCTAATCTACAGCGAACCCCCACATCACAATCTCGTGCCTCATCGGCAACAATGACAGAAAATCAGAGACAAGGTACCTTAGACACATATATCACTAGTCCGCCGCTCCCTTTAGGGACCCCCCGGCCCCCCTCACTAGTCAAAACGAACTAAGTGTAATCAATCTAACCCCTTATCCCCTTTCCCAGGAGGAAATGGAAGTACTGAAATTAGGTCTTACGTTTTGCCCAAATAGCAATATCGATAAATATGAAGTTATCAAGGATTTGTACTTATTTGCAAGGAAACTGACCTATAACTACATCTTTGATGCAGATCGAAAAAGAGTGAGAGAGGAGAAGGAACTAACAGAACAAATTAAACATTTTACCATGCAGGACTTTAGGATCCTTCGGGACCTTATATATTTACTCGATGAGGGCAACACTCTAAGTCAAACAGAACACAGTCCATTTGATGTTAATCCAGTGAGCAATCACCCAGAAACCCCACAGTCACGGTTTAAAGTGAAATCAAGGCACTTTCCAGATTTAACCACTAGCCCCCATATATCAGCATTTTTGCTGGCTATGGTTGGGGAGATTAGGAGGATGCATGTCTCACAGGCACCCTCCAATATCACCAGACAACAACAACATGCTCTGGCCCAATTACAAAAGAAACCTGACACAATTATAAAACCCTCCGATAAAGGAGGGAATATTGTGGTAATGACACACCGACAATACGAGAAAATGTGCTTTGATATCCTTAAAAATAGGGAATGGTACCGGCTTATCACAGCCGAGACCATCCAGATGTATGAACAACAATTCAGGCAATTGATCTTTGCAGCATACTCTATGGCAATTATTGACAAAGAAACATATGAGTACCTTAACGTATCATACCCTCGAATAGCAACATTCTATTCGATTCCCAAAATCCACAAGGACCCCTTGGACCCCCCAGGGAGACCTATTATATCAGGGATAGGTGCCCTTACCGAAAATGCCAGCAAATACGTTGACTTCTTTCTCATGCCCCATGTCACCAGATTGCCATCTTATGTCAGGGATACGCTGGACTTACTCACGCGATTGGATGGTATCACCATCCCACCAGATGCTTACTTGGTATCAATAGATGTGGAAGCACTGTATTCCAGTATACCACATAAGTTAGGCATCCAAACAATAAGGAAGTTCCTGTTGGAGGTAGATCACCACCAATGGGACTTTGGAAATTTCATCCTACAGCTCCTCATGTTCATTCTAGAACATAATACTTTCACCTTTCTGGGCTCCCACTACCTCCAGGTGCAGGGCGTCGCCATGGGCACAGCTTGTGCCCCGGCGTATGCCAATCTGTACCTGGGGGGGTGGGAGCCAGAGATTTTTTCAGACGAGGGATATGCCCAGTACCTGGACCAGGCCTTGTGCTGGTACAGATACATCGATGACATATTCCTCGTCTGGACAGGTACCATCCAATCTCTCAACACACTTATGGATCTTCTTAACCAGAACAATTACAATTTGAAATTTACAATGAACTGGCATACAAATACTCTCTCCTTTCTCGATCTGCAAATTTTCAAGGATAGCAATAATGGTTTGGCTACTAAATTATATCGTAAAAAAACAGCAGGAAACACCATACTCCACGCTCAAAGTGGGCATCCAGCCCCACTCATTGGTAGCATACCTTATGCTCAATACATCCGGTTACGACGCAACTGCACACATGATTCAGATTTCATAACACAAGCGGCAGAATTGCGAACACGCCTACGCCAGAGAGGCTACAGTAAGACACTTTTGAGAAAAGCTTATAATAAAGCTGCCCAGCAAAATAGGAACTCCCTCCTTTATTCAAAAAGAACAACACAGTCAACACCCTCCACAACAAGGTTTATCACTCGGTTCTCAGCTCAGCACAAAGATTTACAAGCCTGCCTTCAGAGGCATTGGCACTTACTCAGGGAAGACCCAATTTTGGAAAAATACATCAGGGATACCCCACAAATAATCTACCGCAAATCAATGTCAATAGGAAATAAAATCATGACAAGCTTTTACAATCCAACCGTAGACAATACCAACTTACCACATGGCATTTATACATGTGGCCAATGTACTTACTGTCCCTGGGTGAGGACTGGAACTCATTTCACCCTACCCAACGGGGAAAAATTTCGCCCACGGTTCTATGCAGACTGCGACACGTGCGGGGTTATTTACCTAATGACGTGTCGCTGCGGAGCATATTACGTGGGTAAGACAATTCGTAAATTCAAAAAGAGAATTTATGATCATATTTACTACTCGCAGTTTGCTAAGATGCTTACCCCAGTTAGCCGCCACCTGGGTCTTTACCACAAATTTGATACGACCTACGTGCAATTTGGGGTGTTGGAGGTGGTACCCCAGGACCCACGTGGCGGCAATTGGGATAGGAGGATCTTGCAAAAAGAGACATTATGGATTGAAAGATTGGAGGCTAATAAACCTCCCGGGATTAACGAATTGGTTTCTTATAAACCATTTTTATAAATATGTGAAGAAAAACTGTATCCATTATGGACAAAAGAGATATAGGCCCCTACAGTGGCCATACCATTAGGTTCCTAATTGGAACCAATGCTAAACCCGGTAGGTTTATGTTGGATAATGGCAGGCCTTTCCAAATATTGGGTTAAGGATTGACTAAAACAGTTGACTATTGGGAAGGATACAAGGTATATTATTAAGCCCTAAAGTTACTTATAGGGCATGTTTAATATTGCTATTGTGGTGATATCCCCCTGGTGGGCGCAGGGAGAATTTGGGGCGGCTCACCTGGAGGATGATCACTTGGTACAAGTGATAATGTTATAATTGCGTATTTTGTTTATACTGTATGATTACCATTGTTTGCGTGCGGGGCTCGCTTACGCCTGGGGATGGGTGCCATTCTCCCTTGAACCGCTGGGAGGCTTCTTCCCCGCCTATGGCTGCAGTTGAATATGCGGCCACCCAGGCCGCGCGCGTGCTCGCGGCGGGCCCGCGATCCAGGCCCAGCCCAAGTCCTGGTATGGGCATGGTTGCGAGCGTGTCGCGGCGCAGCGTGTCGGCGATGGGTGACGTCAGTCACCCGCAACTCCCACCGCCATCCAGCCCGGCGTGGTTGATTAACCGCGCCGTGGACGTGCGCATGTGCGGAAGGGATTCGGCCAGGCTGAGTGACGTCAGATGCTCTGACGGAGGACCTCAGCCGGGACACATATAAGAAGCATGGACAGACGCTGGTGGCTACAGCCACGGAACAGCACCTGCCCATGCTACGGAGGCAAGCACGTCCAAGACCCTGAAAGGTAGGCGAAATATACATGGTGGATACCAAATTGGAATGCCGTTCCTATAAGATAGACTACTAAACTGCATTGACTTTAGGTCCTTCAGACCCACAACCAGCAACCAGAGGGCGTTCGAGCCATAGATGGCAGTAAACAAAAACCCTCCTCACTTTAAAAGCTAAGATCCAGGTAAAATGTAGCATTTTGGGATAAATATCTCTTTTTTTTGGGGGTTATCTTTCCCTTCCCCTTTCCCTTCCCCCCCCCCCCTTACCTTTTTACTTCCCCTCCTCCCTCCCCTCTCCTTCCGTTTCCCTTTTCTCCTATTATTCTTCCCCTTTCCCCAACCTTTCCTTTCCCTCCCCATATATGGCACCCATATACTATGCTTCTCTATTTTTAGATACCAGGAGACCCTTTAAGGGTGTCACTATATAGCTGGGAATATTATTCTAGGGTGGACGAGCACAAGCATCCGCTGTTAACGTTTAAAATATACAAGATACCACATGTGAGACGATGTGAATGAGTAACATGTAAGCACAAAATTATGTGTGTAGGTGAACTATTGTTCATGTATACAATTAATTTAAGTCAAATATATTATTAATCTACAATATATATACCTTCTCACATTCAGCTGTAACATATGTGTCCCCATGTTCAACAAATGCGGCCAAGGTTGGGCCAGGGGTCCTATTACTCAGCGGTCGCTAGTGGGGTGGAGGCACGTTATCTGCAGGCGTGGGTGAGTACAAGCACGCTAATATTGCAAAAGATTTGTTGTTTCATGCAATAAATATTAATCAATGTATGTCTATACTTTTTAAATAGAAATTTAAGCTCCTGAGGAAGCGACCTCGAGTCGCGAAACATGTCGAGCCTTTGAATACATAACCTGCACCAAGATAAGCAAGTGGATCCTCTATGGGCAAATATCATGCAGATTGGTGTTGCACTGAGTGTACCTGTATATGCTATGTATTAACTATTGTCCCAGGAGGACCCCTGTACAAAATTGGTGTTGATGAAGGTTAAATTTATGGGTCAATACATTTGTGATCAGTACCATATAAGAAGATATGGACTGAGTTTTTAAAGCTGATTCAATAAAAATCTTTTTGACTAAATACCTGTGTACGTGCCGATAAAGTCCATTCTCTCTGTTCTATAACAAATTCCAAATCGATGTTGTGTTACAGGCGATATCCAGGTTATGTTCCTCTGGCTCACCCAAGCAGGTTGCAACCAAGAATAGTGCTGGGGCACTGGACTTGTGCAGGATGAAAAAATGTGTTTATTTTCGCTTCGATTCGTTATTTAACTAAATTCCTTTAGTTAAATTTGTTGCATTTGTTATATTCATTTTCAGGATTCGTTTCGTTTCGTTTTGTATTCAAATTAAGAAAAAAATTTGACCAAATTCGAAAAAATTTGCTGAAATTCAAAAAAATTCTACCGCATTCGAAAAACTTCTATCAGATTCCAAAAATTTCTATTGGAATGGAAAATTTTCTATCGGATTCGAAAAATGTCTACCAGATTCGAAAAAATTCAAAATTAGAATTTTATATTCTTTTCTATAGTTTTTCTATTCTATTCATTTCTATTCTATTGTATTCTCTTATGTTCTATTATTTTCTATTCTATTCAAATCTTTTCTATTCAAATTCAAATTTATTCTATTCGAATTTTGGAAGATGGTTATATATTCTATTTTAATTTTTTGTTCTATTATTTTTCTATTCTATTATTTTCTATTTTATTCTCTTATTTTCTATTCTATTCTTTTCTGTTATTGTCTGTTCTATTATAATCTTCTCTATTCGAAACCAAATTCAGTCAATTGGAATTCATTATATTCGATTGTTATATATTATATTCTGTTTTATTATACAGTATTCTTTTGTATTGTTTTTCTATTCCATTCTTTTCTAGTCTATTGTATTCTCTTATGTGCTATTCTATTCTCTTTTAACCTTTTCTATTGAAATTCAAATTTGAATTCATTCTATTCGAAATTCGAATTTCAGAAAATGGTTATATATATATATTCTATTTTATCCTCATCTGTTCTATTGTTTTAATATTCTATTCTTTTTTATTCTATTCTCATATTCTCTATTCTATTCTTTTCTTTTCTATTATATTCTCATATTCTCTATTCTATTCTTTTCTATTCTATTCTAATCTTTTCTATTTGTATTCATTCTATTCAAAATTCGAATTTCAGAAAATGGCTAGATATTCTATTTTAATTTATTCTGTTCTGTTGTTTTTCTACCGCATTCGAAAAATTTAAACTGCATTCGAAACATTTCTATCAGATTTGAAAAATTTATATCAGTTTGGAAAAATTTCTACCGGATTAGAAAAAATTAAAAATTCGAATTTTCGGAAGATTGTAATATATTATATTATTTATATTTTATTATATTCTTTTCTATTGATTTTCTATTCTATTTTTTTTTAAATTTTTTTGTATTCTCTTATGTTCTATTCTTTTATAACCTTTTCTATTGAAATTCTAATTTGAATTCATTCTATTCGAAATTTCGGAAGATGGTTATATATTCTATTTTAATCTATTCCGAATTCTATTATTTTCTATTTTATTCTCCTATTTTCTATTCTATTGTACTCTATTCTATTATTTTCTATTCTATTATAATCTTTTCTATTCAAATTCAATTTCAGTCTATTCGAAATTGGAATTCATTCGATTTGAAATTCGAATTTCGGAAGATTGTTATATATTATGTTCTCTCTGATTTATTATATTCTTTTCTATTGTTTTTCTATTCTATTGTATTGTATTTTATTATGTTCTATTCTATTCTTCTCTATTATTTTCTATTGTATTCTAATCTTTTGTGTCCTAATCTATTCTATTCGAAATTCAATTTTCGGAAAATGGTTATATATTCTATTCTGTTCTATTGTTTTACTATTCTATTCTTTTCTATTCTCATATTCTTTATTCTATTCTATTCTAATCTTTTATATTTTTATTCATTCTATTCAAAACTCGAATTTTAGAAGATGGTTATATATTCTATTTTAATCTTTTCTGTTCTATTGTTTTTCTACCGCATTTGAGAAAATTCTACCGCAATAAACAAAAATTCTACCGAATTTAAAAATAGGATTCGGATGTTCTTTTCTATTCTATTCTTGTATTCTCTATTCTATTGTTTTCTATTCTATTCTAATCTTATCTATTTGTTTTTATTCTATTTGAAATTTGAATTTCAGAAGATGGTTATATATTCAATTTTAATCTATTCTGTTCTATTGTTTTTCTATTCTATTATACACTCTTATTTTCTATTCTATTACTATTGTTTTATTTTTAGTATATTACATTATAATTTTATATTCTTTTTTAGAAAATCAATGTTTTTTTTCGAATTTGTTTCCAAATTCGATGCAAATTGTTTTCGAATTCGATTCAAATCAAATTTTGTCTGAATTTTTTCGATTTGAATCGTTATTTCAGATTCATTTAATATCGTCACTAATTGTAATTTGGATGCATTGAACAAATGAACGAAACAAACTGCACATGTCTACTTGACTTACAAGGCAGCAGGGTACACAGGGAAAAGCCAGTGAACACAGTAATTGTCAGGTATGCATATCAAACAGCACCAACCCAAATCATATATAACAATTCATATCATATAAGTGATCATAACTCATAAATAAATCAGTGCAATCTCAATAGCCCTTCAAATAAAGTATCAATGTGTATAAAGTGCAGAATAAACCCACTGATGTGCTGTGAACAATATATATTCGAAACTGGGGGCTGCTGTACTCAGTTAATACCTGCCCACAAGTTCAATCTATACATATATCAGCGCCAACCCTGATCGGAAGACAAATTCACATGACATGAATGTCCATAATAGTCCAGATATTGATATGTTCACACACTTCTAATGAAAGTGACAAAGTGCATCAAAAGTGCTCTTCAGTGCTTCATACAAACTGTGCTCAATGGTGACAAAGTAACCAGTGACCCTCTTGTGGGCGCAGAATGAGAGTATCCCGGATTCATCTGACTTTGCTGATTGTGTGCGGGGCTCACCTCTGGATTTTTACCTGATCAAGATCTATTCCCTCTGGCATTTGTTCTGGTGAGTGAGGGCACAAGAGGGTCAATGGTTACTTTGTCACCATTGAGCACAGTTTGTATGAAGCACTGAAGAGCACTTTTGATGCACTTTGTCACTTTCATTAGAAGTGTGTGAACATATCAATATCTGGACTATT
>BLSH010054209.1:835269-857980 GCA_018402905.1 Glandirana rugosa | reverse complement strand
TCAGCGCCAACCCTGATCGGAAGACAAATTCACATGACATGAATGTCCATAATAGTCCAGATATTGATATGTTCACACACTTCTAATGAAAGTGACAAAGTGCATCAAAAGTGCTCTTCAGTGCTTCATACAAACTGTGCTCAATGGTGACAAAGTAACCAGTGACCCTCTTGTGGGCGCAGAATGAGAGTATCCCGGATTCATCTGACTTTGCTGATTGTGTGCGGGGCTCACCTCTGGATTTTTACCTGATCAAGATCTATTCCCTCTGGCATTTGTTCTGGTGAGTGAGGGCACAAGAGGGTCAATGGTTACTTTGTCACCATTGAGCACAGTTTGTATGAAGCACTGAAGAGCACTTTTGATGCACTTTGTCACTTTCATTAGAAGTGTGTGAACATATCAATATCTGGACTATTATGGACATTCATGTCATGTGAATTTGTCTTCTGTTCTGGGTTGGCGCTGATATATGTATAGATTGAACAGTAATTGTCAGGACTCTATCCACAGCAGATGCTCAAGAATACCTGGCATTCCAGCCTGTATCTTACATGGACGCACAAATGCACATCATCGCACACAAATGCATGCACAGATGCGCACTTGCACACAGGTGTGTGCACAAATGCGCACTGACACACGTTCGGCCCAGACTGGCACCAAACGGCCTTTATAAGGGGGCCAGTCCCTCTCTGTGGTTGCTGGTTGATCTTTGGTTCCCTAGTGCATCTGTTCCAGTGTTACCTTGCATCTGTGGATACCTGCTACCGACTCGGCTTGCTCCTGGACCTGTCTTCTGCCTGCCTCCTGATCTGACCCTGGTTTGTTTAACAGATTTTGTCTGCCTGCCTCCTGATCTGACCCTGGTTTGTTTAACAGATTTTGTCTGCCTGCCACTTGATCTGACCCCGGCTTGTTTCATGGACTGTCTCTTCCTGCACACCTGTGCATGACCCTGGCTATCCTCCTGACCATGATTGCTTTTGTCCACACCCAGGACCTGACCTTGGCTTGAACTGGCTTCTCTCCTGATTTCTGCCCTTCCTGAGCCCTGCTACTCTCCATAGGTGCCACCTGTCTGCAGACGCTATCCTGATGTTTTATCTGAGTATCCAGACATCTCATCTGACAACACACCAGTCAGAGCATCTTTGCAAGCAATTGCCTGACTCCTCCTGTTCCGCCTTCAGAATGACAGGGGATGTCCCTGCATAGGTAGTGTCACTGAAAGAAAAAAAATTCCCTGCAGCAGTGGGTAGAAGGAAAGAAAACGTCCCTGTGTTAGTGATGTTGATGTCACTGGAAGGAAAAAATGTCCTTCTGTATGTGGTGTCACTACAAGGAAAAAATGTCCCTGCATTGGAGGTGTCGCTGAATAAAAAGAATTTCCCAGCATCAGCGATGTCACTGGAAGGAAAAATGTCCCTGGGTTAGTCTGAGCAGTTTACCTCAGCGAGATGAAGGACGGGAACAGAGGGGAGATGTGCTTTGTAGAGGGATTGGAACTAAAGGGATCTGGAGGGGCTCTGAGGGAGGAAGGGGGTTAACCAGTTGCCAACCGCCCGCCGTGGCTTGACGGTGGCAACTTGGCTCATCATCGCGAAACCCCGTCACCTGACGGCGTCCGTGAGAACGAGTATTGTGAGAGCATGCCGCCGGAGGCATGCTCATGTGCTCACTGTGTTCTGGGGGGGGGGGCCAGGGAGCGGGTAGGGCGGACTCGATGTCCACTTGTTACCCACGATCACCCCCCCGGAGTGACATAATGGGGATCAGTGTATGTAAACACGGATCTCCGTTCTGACAGAGGAGGAAGGGATGTGATTGCAGGCTTCCTGTATATGGGGCCGTGATCACTCCCCTCCCCCAGCCAGCCCAGCCCCCATACAGTTAGAACACACTGAGGGAAGACAGTTAACCCCTTAGAGCGCCCCCTGCAGGTTAACCCCTTTCCTGACAGTGACATTGATATAGTAATCAATGCATTTTCATAGCATTGATTGCTGTATAAATGGTCCAAAAAAGTGTTAAAATGGTCCGACATGTCCGCTGCAATATCGCAGTCCCGATAAAAAATCGCAGATCGCCGCTATTACTAGTAAAATATAAAAAAAATAAAAACCCCATAAATTAATTCTCATCATTTGTAAACGCGCAAACTTTTGCGCAAACCAATCAATAAACGCCAATTGCGATTTTTTTTTTTTTACCAAAAATATGAGGAAGAATATAAATCGGCCAAAACCGATGAAAAAACGTTTTTTTTATATTTTTTTTGGACATTATATTATATAATAATATATAATAATATATAATATAATATAGTATTATAGCAAAAAGTAAGAAATATTGTTTTTTTTTTTTGCAAAATTGTGACTATGCTTTTGTTTATAGCGGTGATCAGAAATGATGCAGAGGTCATCAAATACCACCAAAAGAAAGCTCTATTTGTGGGAAAAAAAGGACACAAATTTTGTTTAGGTACAACATCGCACAACTGCGCAATTGTTAGTTAAAGCGAAGCAGTGCCGAATCACAAAAAGTGCTCTGGTCCTAAACTGGGAAATCTTCCTGGGGCTGAAGTGGTTAAAGGGTTCCAAAGGAGAAAAAAGGCTAAGGGGCTCTTGGGGGTTTTTGGGGAGGTGTAAGGCTGATCTGTGCCCCCACTCTCTAGGCACTCACAATCAATGTTCACTATAGTTCATGCAGCTTCTCAGCATGGCACCTGCCAGGAATGAAGGCAGCTTCTCCGTCTTCCCAGCTCTGGTCACGTAATATGTTATATAGCAAGGGAAGAAAGGAACACAGGCAGTCTGCTCTCACTACCCAGCAGCACTGCACTAAAACTGAGGTATACAAAAGGATTGATATATATGAAAAAAATCCACGCTAGAATACCAAATTAAATACCAAACAGCAGCGATACACAAAGCCTAGATAAATGGCTTAATCAATAATATGTATCAAAAGTGCAGTGCCCTGTAAATACAATACGTGCAAAATATTAAGTAAAACGTGCAAAATACAAACATGTGTGAACAACATACAAATACTCATAAATAATGTGATATAAATTCACAAGTTAATTAATAAATAAAAGTGATCATGTGCAAACAGTTCATGTATGCTGGTTTCTTTTCACGGATAACCCATTCGGTGAACATGCACCCACCAACGTGACAGCCTTCACCAAACAATAGATAGGGGCTTACCAGAAAGCCAGCAACCTCCCCTGTTAAGGGAGGTCATATAGCGCTTGGTAGGAACTCTGACCACTGAAGAGGAATCCTGGTATATCTCTCCAACAGCTGTGGTTCACTGGCAGCCGGGGGTATTATCCACCATGCGATCCCCAATGCATAAGAATGAGGAGTCCTCAGGAAGTGTAAAAAACAGAGAGACTCCACATAGTGTAGCAATGTCTCAATCTTTGGTTTATTAAAATTCAGTGGACTTACATAAAGTTCTGATCATGAATCAGGTTCTAAAACTTGTAAAATCCTTCACAAACTTGCAGATATAGTTGTGCATGCCTCAACACGTGGAGGCAAGGTGCTCCCTCCCTACTCAGGGTCTCTGGGTTTGCCTGCTTAAGCCCCCAGCTAAGGGATACCCCGATTCGCCTTCAATAAGGCGTCTTCCTTCTATTGCACAAACCTAGTTTGTGAGCACTGCAAATAGATTTTGGCTACCTGAGAGCCACTCCTGCCACTTCTTGGTATCTATATTGTATACTCTGTTGGCTGATGGCTTGTGCCTCATAGCCACCTCCCATTGGACCCTGATACAGTCTAACTGTCTTACATTGTGACACCCACGTTGACAATAGATCTAGTAATGTCAGCTTTGTGGCAGGGTGGAAGCACCTCTTCCTCTCTCCCCTCGTCTGATACTGATGATATCTATTTAGATTGCATGCTGCAGTATCTGAAAGTTGACCCTGGCCTTAGGATTGTTTTTTAGTTTGTCGTGTGGGATGTTATTCTTTTCCTACTTTCAAGGTCTATCAGCACCTACCCAGTATGTCCTGAGGAAGCTATTGAATTGCGAAATGTGTTGACAAGCAAGCATGGAGGATTCTATGGACACAATCCATTGACATAGATATTATACATTTACCACAGATTTCTTATCTATTTAATGAAAGGTTCCATACCTCCATTACTGTTGTATTGGGTATCTATTAACCTTGTCTGAGCAATAGGGTGTTGTTGTTTGTTACATGTCTTTTTAAACTAAATTTTTTGTAATAATGATATTATTTTTATAATTATCGCCTCATGTTGTGCCCATAAAGTCTGCTCTTTGTTTTGAGAGAGAATTCCACTCTTTCAATCCTTTTGTATACCGCTTGGATGTTGGCATAGTGGGGGTCCTCCTCTTCTATGTAAAACTGAAGTATGATCTCAGCCAGCGCACACTGTCTTCCACCCACAGCAGAGTGCTATTGGAGGGGACGAAAAAGCACAATTCCCCTTCCAGCAATCAAGGCTGACTCTGCAGTCACTGCTGTCAGTGGGGCCCCAGAGACCAGCCAAAGCTCTCAGCCTGCCTTCCCCATCCATATAACATTCTCTTCTCCACTGGAGAAGCTAGTCTTAACAAACATGCTGTCCCCAAGATGTTATATGCAGTTAATAGTTGGGATGTGGTAAGGTGGGATAGCTCTTCTGTCTCCCCCTCACCACCTGATTAAACCCTCTTTGACCCCACACAAGTGCCCCCATTCACTTGAATGGATCACGATTAGCAAATGTTAAGGGGGTATATAATCCTGCCATTTTTGCAAAATAAAGCATCTACCTCTGCAGTTAAAGGGGGTAGTGGTTGAGGGGCTGTAAAACAGTGGCTCAGCCGCAAAGCTTTTTACAGCCTCCAACCTCAGTGAACAAGCTCTAATAGTGCAGCCAAACCACTGTAGCTAGAATCAGTGTTCCTGATTGCCACCACAACAAAACTGTAAAGCCAACAACAGTTTTCTTGATCACCGCCGCACCTGTTCCAGTGTCACCATACCAGTGCATGCCAGCAACAGTGTTCCCTATAACCGTCACTCCAGTCGCACTGTCAACAGACCAGTGTAAGCCAGCAACAATATACCTGATTGTCACCACACCAGTCCTAGCATCACAAGACCAGTGTAGGTCAGCAACAATGTTCCTGACTGCTTTTGCACTAGTTCCCAGTGTCACCAGACCAATATAAGCTAGCAACAGTGTTCCTTTTCACCGCTACATAAGTCCCAGTGTCACCAGTCCAGTGTTGGTCAGCAACAGTATTCCTGATTGCTTTAACTAGCTCCAATGTAACCAGACCAATATAAGCTGGCAACAATGTTCCTGATCACTGCCACAGCAGTGCAGGGTTCCCTCTCTCTGCCAGCTGTACTGAGCCTGGACTGTTTATTGACCACATTTCTGCCTTGACTGATCCTTTGCCTGATTACTGACCATGTCTTTGCTTGCTGCTTGAACTGACCCATCTGCATGTCCGATGAAACACCAATCCCAGCCATTCCCTGTGGACAACTGCACTAATAGAACCACAGGAACTCTTTTGTTCTTACTTTCTTCAGTCTCCAGTGATTCCTGGCCAGTGAACATGGCATTCCTGGTGGCAGCCATGTACCAGTAGGCTAGGGTTGCTTGGCTTATAGGAACGGGGACTGTTATTGGTGACTCTTCACTAAGCTATGTTCCCAGACCACTCGAATAGGGGTGACCATTACAGAAAATTGTTCTGTGTACAGTGTCGGTTGGTTGTGTGATACACAAGATGCAATGTAACTGAACCCCTCTTTGTCTGAGGTGAAGGGACAGAGTTGCTAACGGAGTTCAAGTCAGGATGGTGGCAGTGGGGTGGAGTAAAATCAGGGGAGCAAGCAACCCTGTCCTGATCATGGTGCAGAAAGGTGCGCGCGCAGTTGCCTCATCTGCATGGAGACTACACAAACTCAGTATGAATGCGGGCGAGAACTGGCAAAGGGCATCAAATTTAAAAATGGATGTAGCCCCCACAGGATAGTGAGGCAAACGGTCCAGCAATGCCCATTAGGGGATTCAGAAGGTAACCATGCAGGTTCCCATAAAGGTGCAAGGCCCTGGCTTATCACTGATTTCTTCTCATGTGCCTTCCCACCAAGCAAGAAGGATTGGGAGGTAGGGACATGCCCACTCAGGATCTTCGTCGTCCTGGTGGGCACACCACCTAAAGTGTCTTCAGGGAAACCGTTCCACCAGATGGGTGTACCAGGGCCCTGGATCTGTAAAGCACTTTACAACTGCCTATGTGATTGCCCCTAGCAAAGTCCAGTGCTAGAAGACACATTACAGGCTGCCCCTGCATTTTCCTCATGGCGGGGTCTGGTAGAGCAGCCAAGGCTATTCTGATCTAGAGAACTGCAAACCGGAGTTCAGGGCTATGACGCTACTGAATAAAGTTAATAGAAAAAAAATGCTATTGATAAAAAGAAAAGTGTGTAGCTTCTTGCAGAGCAGACAGAAGACATTCTCTCTCCTAGGGCACTAGCAAAAAAAAACATGCTGGAAGTGGGAGGGGTTCATTTTTTCAACATATTTCAACACACAAACATTAGATCTTTATTCAAACAGTGCTTACAGATAAAGGTGGTATAATTAAAGGGTACCTCCACTTTCATGGGGAAAAAAATAGCAAATAAAGAAAAAATATAGCATGTACAATTGCGATACAAGTCATATTGTAATTGAATGTTATTAAAAATTACCTTTCCTTTTCAATCTGCAGCCACTGTAATTTTCCATAAATGCTATGCAATATGGCTACCTGGAGTTGTTCTGTACACAAAATGTGTACTAACCACTCCCCAGAAACATCATCTCCTGCTTGTGTGATTGGCTCACCAATTTTCCCAGAAGTCTGCCTATGATACAAGTCAGATTTTAGGCATCCCCTGTAACAAAATGCCATTTTTAGTGAGACGCTTCCAATAGGAACACATCTAAAGGGATGCAGGCCCAGCAGATTTCCTCATTAGTACTCTGCTGCTGCCACAGCTGACTGTTAATTATGAAACCACTCCCATTAGATCCACTTAGAAGAGAAGCACAGAGGAACAAACAGTGATTTCTTCAGAATAACAAATGGTAGAAATCTGCAACAAAGTTTGTTATAATCCTTGCAATGTACATAGATCATCCAGAGGGGAATGTTTTTTCTCAACAAAAGTGGAGTTACACTTTAAATAAGAAAAAAACAGTAGAAGCCTGCTGGACGAGATTTTGAATAAAATGCAACCCTTGGAGAAAAAGCTGATGACCTCCAAACACCTTCAAATTTGATATTCCAGAAATCTAGTAAACATGAAACATTATGTAATACATGGAAAATAGATATGTAGTGCCCCCCGTAGTGTAGGTGCATTTTTCTAGCAGGGTTTGCTAGGTGAGGTAAAATTTAGACAGGTCTGAGTGTAAGAGCAGGCCTGAATGTTTTGATCTGGGCTGGGAGGAGGTGCTCAGGGAGGATTGAGTGTACTTGACAGATGAGGTCTCCAGAACCTCCCACTTCTTTCTAGAAACCTGGGGAGGGTTTCTGGTCAGAGAGCTGGGAGACGGGTGGAGCCATTAGGAGTTTTCTAGAGAGCCCTGATTAATCCCCAAGCAGAATTGGCAGGGGGCAGGCCTCCTTAAATACTCTGAGTCAGCACAATCTGGACAGAGAAGTGTTGGGTGGAAGTTTGGAGATGTAGCAGAGGCGCTGTGGAGGTCCCTACCCGGGAGGTCGCCCCAGTCTGGGGAGGGTGACCTTGGGGCCTGGAGGTTCGGGTGCAGCCAGGAAGGGGGTGATTCCTGGGGTTGCACAGGGAACAGGAGAACAACAGAGGTGCTACACAGTGACAGACTTTAAAGTGATCCACCGGTTTGGTGAGTGACAGTCCCTGGGAACTGCAAGAGAAAGTGCTGGAGCAGGCTGGGAGAGGAATAGTGCACAGTCTGTGGGAGCCTTGGGAGTCAGTTCTGGGAAAGGAGAGTCACTGAGGAAAAGCAGGTCGATGGGACCTGGAAGAGAGATGGGCTGGTAGTTGTGGTCCATCAAAGGCCTGGCTAGCACTCAAGTATTTTTTGCTACACATTCAGGGGTCCGTGATCCCTGGCCTGTAATGGGTGTTTCGGAGGTTCTGCTGAGAGTAGGCCTTGCCATGTGCTAGCTGGGGTGAAGAGAAAGGAACAGAGAAGCTTGAAAAAATTCCTTTCAAGCTGGAAATTAAGTGCAGTGCTGGAGAGAAGTAATGGAGTGATGATTTACTAAGTTCAGTGCTGGAGAGAGAACGGTAGGAGAATCGGTCAGCAAGTTGAGTGCTGGAGAGTTGTGAGGAGTAACAGTCTGCAGAGGGATGGTCTGCAGGGAAGTGTGCATATACAGGAGTGTATATGGAGTTCATGTAATATAATTCTTTGGGCATCCCACAGTCATCCCTTATCCCCATCCAAGTTATTTCCCCTAAATACAACAACAAAAACAAGAGGCGGCCTGGTCAATGTCTACAGATGTGTGAAATATGGTGTGATTGAGGGCAGCTATAAGGTGAACCACTACTACCAGCCACTCTCAAGGGAGCACATGGCTACATTTGGGGGCTCGTCCGGGATTACCTGCAAGGCTGCCAGTCGTCCCCCATAGCAATCGCAAGAGAACTGAGCCAGAAGGAATGTGTGAGCTGTTTTATTGTCGATGTGGATTTAACTGGAATAAGGACTGTGCGCTCTGTCCATGAACTGTGCTAAATAAGTGTGCCCTTGTCCATAGTAATCAGTGGGAGCCACCAACGATACTGCAGCCTGCTACTCAGCTGCCCTAAAACAGCGCTAGGGATGGACACTTATAAAATACTAATCCTGCAATTCAGTGACTTGTACCATGTGTTGTTGTCTGTGACATTAGCAGCCCTGCTGTAATCTCTCCCTCATTCCCTCCTCCCAACCTGTCAGCTCCTTTCTGCGTGTGTCTACGATCCCCCACCCCCGCTACCCACCGTCCGCCGGTATTATTAATGATATTAATGTACACTGCCAGCCCCTCCACTTTATTAATGCAAAGCACACTGTGTAAATATTTTATAAAAATGAGCATTGTAAATAGTTCTTTTGAGCTCTCTTCAGGCCGGTCATGTGACTCGTGGCCACTTCTCAGCTCTGAGATAAGGCATCTGCAGGAGAGATTGAGCAGCCACGTGATCTCCCCGACTGACGTCAGAGGGAGATCCCGACCCCTCCTGCAGTATCCATCCATCGGAGCAGAGAAGCGGCCACAAGTCACAGGACCAGCCTGAAGGGAGCTCAAAATAACTATTTATAATGCTTGTTTTTATTATTGTTATTATTATTATACAGGATTTATATAGCACCAACAGTTTACGCAGTGCTTTACAACTTGAGGGTAGACAGGACAAATACAATAAACTTAAATACAGCAGGAATTAGAGGGCCCTGCTCGTTAGAGCTTACAATCTAAGAGGGAAGGTCAAGAGATACAATAATAACACAGTAATAACTGCGGAGGATGTGCTAATAGAGAAGATAAATGTACAGTTCTTAGGTGGGAGCCAGATAGGCTTCTCTGAAGAGATGAGTTTTCAGGGATCGTCGGAAGGTGGACAAAGAAGGAGAAAGTCGGACAGATTGGGGTAGAGCATTCCAGAGGATTGGGAGAGGCTATGGAGAAGTCCTGGAGGCGAGCATGGGATGAGGTGACAAGGGAGCTAGAGAGCAGGAGGTCTTGAGAGGAGCGAAGAGATCGATTTGGTTGGTATTTTGAGACCAGGTTAGTGATGTAGCTGGAGGCCAGATTGTGAATTTTTTATAAGTTATTGTTAGTATCTTGAATTTAATATGTTGGTTGAGTGGCAGCCAATGGAGGAATTGACATAGGGGTGTAGCAGACGCCGAGCAGTTTTTAAGGTGGATGAGCCTGGTGGCAGCATTCATAATGGACTGATGTGGGGATAGGCTATTTAGAGGTAAGCCAGTGAGAGAGTTGCAGTAGTCGAGGCGAGAGATGACCAGGGAGTGGATTAGAAGCTTTGTGGTGTCATTGGTTAGGAAGGGCGTATCTTGGAGATGTTGCGGAGGTTGAGGCGGCAAATTTTGGATAGCGATTGGATGTGGGGCCGAAAGGTTATTTCGGAGTCCAAGATTACATCTAGGACCTTGGCGTGGGGGGCGGGTTGATAGTTGAGCCATTGATTTTGACAGAGAAATCTGGGGAAGTGGCACGTGGGGGAGGAAATATCATAAGCTGAAGCTTATAAAATATTTACACAGTGTGCTTTGCATTAATAGAGTGGAGGGGCTGGCAGTGAGTGTTAATGATGGGTTAACAATCACCTTAAGCCTGGGAAAGGGAATCGAGTCAAATTGCCTAGGCTTTCCAGTTATCAGCGGGAGTGGGGCCTGGACTACCCCTACATCCCACCCCATGTCATGGAGATCATCGAGAGCTCAAGGGGGGAGTGGGAGGATGAAATGACATGGGACTACCTTCACATACCCAAACCTTTGCTGGGTCCTGAGTGCAGCTCCTGGGAGAGATTCTTGAAATTGAAGAAGGAATGGAGCCTTGGGCGGACCAATCCAAGAAGGATTGTGTGATGATTGTGAAGCCCAATCAGCCTGCATGAAGCTATTCAATTTCAGTTCAGGGAGAGGGGGACCAGCGGGTAAGATTGCCTGATCCTCATTATTATGTGTAGAACTGTGAGGTAGTACAGACTATGCAGCACACTCCAAAGACTACCGAAGGAGTAGTAGAGTATGCGTTTTCCCCTGAACTGCAGGTCAAACAAGCTTGCCACCCCATGCTCCTGTGGAAGAGACTTGCCCACTGGAAGGACACTTGGGTGAAGTTTGCCCTGTTTGTGTTTTTTTTTCTTTGAAGCCTGCAACCTGGGAGGGGCTCCTCCCACCAGGAACTTTAAAGAATCTTTCAATAATGCTTTTCTTTTCTGCTCTGCTGTGAGTCTCTAACCCCTCACTGGCAGTGCAGGCAGGTCAAGGACTGTGTGGAAATATTACGTTTCTATTAGGAGGCTCATAACCCCCCCTGATAGGTTGTATGTTTAGTTAGTTAGTTTAGATAGTTGTGTTTCCCTTCTCTTAGGATTTCTGATGGAACGGCTGTTCATCTATATATCGTCAAGAGTCAAGTCAAACATCAACTGTTGCTAAATAGGCGGGTGGAGGGCTTCCCTTTAGGGGAAGGTGCTCCGACCCAGGAAATGTACAGTATGCTGCATGTGGATAGATGCAGGGATTGTAGATAGGAATTGTGATAAACTGTATATTGTAAGCATTGCAAAAATGGAGATTATATATTTTGATACTTATTTATTAATGTACAGTTTTGTATTTGCCCCTTCCAAGTTTGTTCCCTTTTCCCCACCCATCTTCTGATTCTGGGATGCCCGTGCTCTTGGGCTCAAGAGCTATTTTCGTAAAATTTTCAGCTGGGGACCAGCTGATGTTTAGGTGGGGGGGTGAGTGTAGCGCTCCTGTAGTGTAGGTGCATTTTTCTAGCAGGGTTTGCTAGGTGAGGTAAAATTTAGACAGGCCTGAGTGTAAGAGCAGGCCTGAATGTTTCGATCTGGGCTGGGAGGAGAGGCTCAGGGAGGATTGAGTGGACTGGACAGATGAGGTCACCAGAACCTCCCACTTCTTTCTAGAAACCTGGGGAGGGTTTCTGATCAAAGAGCTGGGAGACAGGTGGAGCCATCTGGAGTGTTCTAGGGAGCCCTGACCAATCCCCAAGCAGGATTGGCAGGGGGCAGGCTTCCTTAAATACTCTGAGTCAGCTCAATCTGGACAGAGAAGTGTCGGGTGGAAGTCTGAAGATGTAGCAGAGGCGCTGTAGAGGCCCCTACCCGGGAGGTTGCCCCAGTCTGGGGAGGGTGACCTTGGGGCCCGGATGTTCGGTTGCAGCCAGGAAGGTGGTGATTTCTGGAGTCACACAGGGAACAGGAGAACAGCGGAGGTTCTACACAGTGACAGACTTTAAAGTGATCCACCAGTTTGGTGAGTGATGGTCCCTGGGAGCTGCAAGAGAAAGTGCTGGAGCAGGCTGGGAGAGGAATAGTGGACAGTCTGCTGTGGGAGCCTTGGGAGTCAGTTCAGGGAAACTCAAACGCAAGTCCTTTTTTGCTACACATTCAGGGGCCCTTGAACCCTGGCCTGTAATGGGTGTTTCGGAGGTTCTGCCAAGAGTAGGCCTCGCCATGTGCTACCTAGGGTGAAGAGAAAGGAACGGAGAATCTTGATAAATTTATTTTCAAGCTGGAAACTAAGTGCAGTGCTGGAGAGAAGTAAGTGATGATTTACTAAGTTCAGTGCTGGAGAGAGAACAGTAGGAGAAACGGTCAGCAAGTTGAGTGCTGGAGGGTTGTGAGGAGTAACAGTCTGCAGAGGGACGGTCTACAGGGAAGTGCTCACCTACAGGAGTGTATATGGATTCATGTAATACAATTCTTTGGGCATCCCATAGTCATCCCTTATCCCCATCCAAGTTATTTCCCCTAAATAAAAGAACAAAAACAAGAGCCGGCCTGGTCAGTGTCTACGGATGTGTGAAATATGGTGTGATGGAGGGCAGCTATAAGGTGAACCACTACTACCAGCCACTCTCAAGGGAGCATATGGCTACATGAGTTTATGATGCTCCATGAAGAAGGATGGAAGTTGTCCTTGGAGAAGTGCCAGTTCTACCGTACTTCGGTTACTTATTTGGATCATGTGTAGAGTTGAGCGAACACCTGGACATTCGGGTTCTGCGGGTCCGAACGAACTTTGGGAAAAAGTCCGGGTTCCGCACCGAACGTTGCCCGAACGTTATCCCGGACCCCGAACCCCATTGAAGTCAATGGGGACCCGAACTTTTAGCCACAAAAATGGTTGTAACAAAGTCCTGGCAAGTGCTAGAGGGCTGCAAAAGGAAGTAAAATGGGGGTAAGAGTAGGGCAAGTGCCCTACAAAAAAATGGGGATAGGGAAAATAAATTAAAATCAAATAAACTAGGAGATGATTTTTGAACAATAATGTGTCACTTACAGCTGCAGCTAGAACCTCTCCCTTTAAAACTAGGAGATGATTTTTGAACAATAATCTGTCCCTCTAAGCAGAAGCCTCTACCTAGTGCAGTCAGATCGCTCAAAGCAGCAGTATGTGAAATCTCAAATTACTCCCACAAACTGATCGTTGTGTACGATCGTAGCAATCGTTGTGTTATGCAGAGTTTGATCTGCAATATGTGAAATCTCAAATTTCTGCAATCTGTCCCTCAGAGCAACAGTAGTAGTAATCTCAGGATGCAGGATCAGATGTTAAAATGTCTGCAATCTGTCCCTCACAAAAACGCCGGCAGCATCCTTTCCCTACACTAACCCAAGAGCATGTGACATGCAGCACTGTGACTCCAGCCTCATATAGAGGCTGGGTCACATGATGCACTGGCCAATCACAGCCATGCCATTAGTATGCATGGCTGTGATGGCTTCTAAGGGCAAACCAGTGAAACGCTTGTTGATTGGCTGCCCTGCAGCTATTCAACATGCGTGATCAACTACTAGAACCCAGAACCCGAACCCGAACGTTTTTTGAAACGTCCGTTTTCGGGTCCAGGTCCCGGACACCCGAAAGTTTGGTATGGACCCGAACGTTACAGTCCGGGTTCGCTCAACACTAATCATGTGGTGTCGACTAATGAAGTGGCCACTGATCCAAAGAAACTGGAAGCAGTAACTGCTTGGAGATTGTAAAGGAGCTGTGATCCTTTCTGGGGTTCTGTTGGTATTATCGGAGATTCGTGGCTAATTTTGCAAAAATTGCCAAACCACTTAATGAATTGTTACAAGTGGCCTCCGGAGAAGATGATAAGAAATTGAAGGAGAAGAAGATAGGTCGAAGAGGAAAGAAGGAATCCATATGTGACCAGTGGACTCCCTTGTGTGAAGAAGCATTTCAACAATTGAAGATCAGTTTAAGTGAGGCTCCAGTTCTAGCCTATACTGAGCCTTCTAAACCCTATGAGCTTCATGTAGATGCCAATCTAGATGGATTGGGAGGAATACTTAATCAAGAGCATGGTGGTCATCTGCGGCCAGCGGCTTATGTGAGCTCATAAGTTACAATTCCTGGCTTTGAAGTGGGCAGTTGTAGATAAATTAAAAGACTATCTGTATGGAGTTCAGTTTGTTGTCTAAACTGACAATAATCCTTTAACTTACTTGTTGACAACTGCAAAGCTGGATGCCACAAGGCATAGGTGGTTGGCTGCTTTGGTTGGATTCCAATTTAGCCTCAAGTATTGTCCTGGCGCTGGAAACAGAGATGCAGATGCCTTGTCCCGTCAACCTTATTGACAGAATCGAGAAATTCAAGAGTGGACTTTTGTGCCAGCAAATGGAGTACAGGCCTTGTGCAAAGGATTGGTCCATCGCTTGAGAGGAGGGGCTGCTGCTGAATGTATAGGGGTATCACCAGCAGGAATGCCATTATCTTATTATGGAGTGACACAGGTGAAAGGTGAAGGAATTCCTAGGCTGACAAAGAAAGAGATCAAGACTGATCAGGAACCAGATCCCCTTGGGCGAGTGACTATACAGGCTATGGCCCAACAAAATTCTCAATTGCTTTTGAAGAGTACTCTTAATCAGGCCAGAGTGTTACATTGTGAATGGAATTGATGGAAAAGATGGAATACTTTACAGGCAAGGCCTTAGTGAAGGGACAGAGGAAACCTGGCATTTGTATCTACCTCAGAACCATCACAGTTCAATTACATGATGAGCATGGACATCTGGGTATAGAAAGAACCTTTCAATTGATCAAAACCAGATTCTATTGGCCCAATAGGAGAAGGAAAGTAGAAGACTACTGCAGATGCTGTACGTCTTGTGTTCAGAGGAAACCTCTTCCAACCCGTGATGCTACTATGGAGCACTTGCATAGCCAGGGCCCTTAGACCTAGTATGTATTGACTTCTTGTGCCTGGAACCAGATACAGGTGGAAGAAGCAACATATTAGTAGTAACTGACCATTTCACCAGACACGCACAAGCTTACCCCACCAAGGATCAGAAAGCCACCACCGTAGCCAAAGTATTAGTGGAGAAATTCTTTGTTCATTATGGACTGCCGGTCCAAATTCATTCAGATCAAGAAGAGGCTTTGAAAGTAAACTCATCCAACAATTGTGCAAGTTATTGGGCATTAAGAAATCCCACACTACGCCTTATCATCCTCAAGGAGACCCTCAACCTAAATGATTCAATAGAACCTTATTGAATATGCTAGGTACAATGCCATCTGACAAGAAACCGAACTGGGGAAATCATCTGGCCACTTTATTGCATGCATACAACAGCACTGTGAGTAATGTGCCAGGATATTCACGCTATCGACTCATGTTTGGGCGGGAGGCCAGGTTACCAATTGACTTTGGTTCAGTCTATGGAACATCTACCGATGACACTTCTTTGATGTCCCATAGAGGTTAAGTAGATCAACTTAGGAAGAATCTGAAGCAGGCTTATGAAAGTGCCCGACAACATTCCACTACCAGAGAAACCTGGAATAAGAAGAATTTTGATCTTCGTGTGGGAGTTCAGGAGCTTTAGCCAGGGGATAGGGTGTTGTTGAAGAATTTGGAAGTGTGTGGAAAACATAAAATAGCTGATCGGTGGAGGCGTCACCCCTATGTTGTCTGTAAGCAACTTCCTGGATTACCTGTTTATCAGATTAGGCCAGAAGGTCAAGCTGGTCCTTTAAAGATGTGGCGTAGAGATCATTTGCTTCCCCTCTCTGATGCTATGAGGATGCCTAGTGTTTTGGATGCTCCTTTGGAAGAGCCAAGACCTCCTAAGACCAGATATCAAAGAAAACCATCTGCAAAGATTGTGAAACCAGTTCCTGAGGAAAGTGACGATGAGGGCTGGATACCGTTTTGGGAGTGGGATCCTGTCAACATTCCAGATAAAGAAGTTCAGTCAGGGTGTCTTCCATCCAAATCGCGTATGAGGCTACTAAACCTTCTCATTCTTTTAAGCCACAACAAAAAGCTCCTTTGTTGCCTGAAGGGAAGAAGAATTCTTCAGGTCAACGAGTAAAATCAATGTATAAAGCTTTGCCTTCAGTTTTGAAACCTCAAGTTCCATTATCTGAAAGAAGACAAGCAATCCCAGTGAGTCCGTTGCCTAATCGAGAAATTAAAGTTGAACCTCCCTCAGAAGACTTACATTCTCCTACTTCAAGGCAAGGCACTCCAAAGACATGCTGGTAGGTAAATTAGATCCTGTCTAAAATTGGCCCTAGTATATGTATGAATATGAGTTAGGGACCTTAGATTGTAAGCTCCTTGAGGGTAGGGACTGATGTGAATATACAATATATATGTAAAACGCTGAGTAAATTGACAGCGCTATATAAGTACCTGAAATAAATAAAGTATAAAACTAAGGGGATCTCATCAATTTCCAGGATGACTGTATTCCTCAATTTGCAGGTACTGAAGGGCCGGGTGGGACTCTGACTTCCAATGTGCTGAATGATCTAGAGGAGGATCTACTTTTCAATGCTGTTTCCATGAATGGTTCCCCTTTAAAAACTCAACTGGAAAGAGAAAATACCCAATCACTTGTTCCTTTATGTGGATCAGAGGAAGACTGTAATCTTACCTCTGAGGCTAACATTGCTTCTAATCCTGAACCAGAAATTGAAAACCCCTCTACCTCATTGGATAAAATTCCAGATGATGTTGTCTCTCCTCGGGACTCTAGTTCTCCTCCTAGTCTTCGAAGAAACATCCATTCCTCTCGAAGATTGACTTATGACACCCTGGGAGGAAGTTCTTATAGGCTTATTCCCACTATTCAAAGAGCTGGCTCGACTACAGTTTTTGCCAGGCCAAATCAAGCTAAGGACGCTCTCCATGTAACCCCTATTGCCCTGGCCTGTCAGAAAACCGATTATGAACTCACTGAGAATGTATATAAATGGTTTCAGCAGAACCCAGACATTTGTCAGTACTTGTTGAATTTAGCTGAGAGTTAGGATGTACTAACCATATGCTTTGTTTTAGGTTGTCAAGCCCTGAGTATTTGGGGACCAAATGTTTAAGTGGGGGGAGAGTGTAGCCAGGAGTTCATGAATATTCCTCTGGCATACAGACAGTTGTGTTCATTGCCTAACATGGGGAACTCTCTCTAGTGTTTGTTTGTGGAATAAGACTGTAATTACAATGAGGATGAAGCATTGTGGGAGTTGTAGTGTGGAAAGAAGGAACAGTCAGCAAACTCTAGTATGACGGACTCCATTTCCCATCAGGCTGTGCTGCACTGGAGACTTCTGGGAGGTGCAATGCATTGTGGGAGAAAAATATTTAAGTGGGAGGAGGAGCTAAGAGCGGCCTCTTGGAACAGCGTGATCAATCAGTGAGGAACTCTGCGTGCTGCTTCAACCAAAGCTGGAAATACTATGGGGTTGATTTACTAAAGGCAAATGCACTGTGCACTACAAATGCACTGCAAGTGCACTCCAAGTGCACTTGGAAGTGCAGTCATGTAGATCTGAGGGGAAGATATGAAATGAGGGGAAACGGTGCTGATTTCTATCATCCAATCATGTGCAAGCAAAAATCCTTCCAAGTGCAATTGCAGTGTACTTTTAGTGCACAGTGGATTTGCCTTTAGTAAATACCCCCCCCCCCCCCCAATCTCCTAAGAACTCTCTGAGCTAGAACAGGATAATTCAAGTAGAAGTTAATAGTTACATAGTGAACTCATATAACTGCTAATTGAATATTTTTTTTTCATCTATTTGGTATAGGGTATTACTGTATTATTTCCCTTTTCAGCTTTAGTAGTAAAGATTACCAAATCACATTTTTTCCAGTGAACCCTTGGGTATTGTTTAAACTCAGTTGGAGGAACTGTATTCCTTTCAATTGTTGTTGTTTTTGGAGAATACAGGGAGTGACGGAAGTTAACCAATTATTTACTCCCTTTGTTCACTAGAACCATAAGTTTCACTTGTATTGAAGTATTGTGATATTTCTGTTACTTTGCTCCTATCGCATATCCCTTTATTATGGTACCGCAGCGGGGCCCTTTCTCAAGTTCTGCAGCAGGCCCCTTTTCTGCCACCTTCGGGCCTTCCCATGTTGGTGAAATTCCAGGGCCCAGTCATAATTGCAACCTTTGCAATCCTGATAGTTCCCACACTAGGGTCAGTAGTTTTTCATTTTTATTTTAATTTTATTATTTTTTTACCATTTCATTTTATTTCTTTTACAAGTTTATTTTTAAAATGTTTTACAATTTTTTTGAGGTGCTCTATTGGGGGCCTTTGATGAGATATCAGGGGTCTAAACAAACCTTAGCTCTCAATTTCCATCTGTGTCGCCTCAGCTGCACATAATGAATGGACAGGAATAGTTGTGCACCAAGGCTCCCATTCATTCAGAAACTGAAGAATAGTAAAAACAGTTTACTATGCTTCAGTTATGAATGAACCAATTGGTACCAATCACTGACTCATTCAGAAAAGGAAGGAGCCAGTTAATGATAAATTTACCCATCTCTCCATCATGACACATCTTCTACAGCAGCTGACAGGAGAGAGGAGGGGGCGAAGACAGCAGCTCTGAGGGGGAGGGGGCAGGGAAGCACACAGGGACCCTGGGAACAGCAGAAGACAAGTAAACTGGATAGAGGAAAATGGAGGAGATTGGTTACTCTAAATGCCATCCCTCCTATCCAGGTGTACAAGGGAGGCACATGGGTCCCCTAGACCATGGGACCCGGTTGCAACTGCAACCCCTATCATTGCGCCCCTGGTTATTCCATCTACCATCAGCACTGAATATTCTTGCAAAGTTACTTTTGTTTTATGCTAGAAAATTGACAGCTTTAACCTAGAATGGGAATGAAACCACCCACAATTGGTAAATGGAAAAGGCTTTCATTTTACAAGCTTACACATGAATCTGTTCCCAACAATTTGAGGCTATATGGTCTATATGGGTGAATATACCAGACAATATTGAACCTTTTGACTGTCAGAGGGATAGTTTCACATGAGTTACAGTGGCCTGTTAATATAGATTTTAGGTTCATTCTGGGCACTAGCCAAACTGACAACTCGCACAGGCTGCCTTTGTCTTCATATACCTGCATTACTCTTTTTATTCAACAAAAATATCCATAGATGTCATGGTTTACTGTGGAAAAATAAGTACATCCTTTGCATCAATAGCTGGCGTCTTCCCCTATAGATAAAAATACTTCCTGTAGGCATTTTGAGTAACTGTGCACCAATCTCTGATATTTTTGACTATTCCATGCAAACGTTCTTCATTTGCATGAGGTTTGTAAGTTTCCTTGCATGAACGGCCTTGCTTCAAATTTCTACAAAATTTTAATGGGAATCTATTGAGGGCTTTGACTAGAGCATTCCATAAGCTTATTTTACTTGTTTGAGGCATTATTTGGTGGATTTTCTGGTTTGCTCTGGATATATACCAAGTTAAAACACTTGTTTCAGTTTCACCTTTTGTATAAATGGCCTCACATCCTCATCAAGCACACTTTGATCTGATGCAGAATGAATGGCTGATTCAATAACTAAGAGCTGTCTAGGTCCTGAAGCAGCAAAGGAACCCCAACCCATAAGCTTTCTACCACCATGCATTGTTATGATGTTCTCCTAAAATATTGTCTTTGATTTGCAACAAACATATCTCTACTGTAGCCAGACAACTCTATCTTTGATTGATCCGTCTTCAGCACATTATTCTATCAAGAAGGCCTGGTCTTTGCCTGTATGTTCAATGGCAAGCTGTAATCTTGCTCTAAGCTGTTATTTTTGGACAGCAAATTCTTTTTCTTAACACACCATTCATGCAGATCGAGTTGACACATTTTTTTTCTGATTGTAGATGCATGTACTTTGACCACTGTTACAGGAGTCACCTGAACACCATGTGATTAAGCTTTGGAATTTTTGGAGACCTTTTAGAATCAGTCAGCTATAGGGTTAAACGTATTTGGTCAGCCAATGCTGGACAAATTAGCAGTTCTTTGAAATCTTCTAAAATCCCTTGCCATACTCATACATTTGCAACCTTCCTTTTGGAGAAGGGAGGAGAGCTTAGAGAGCTCTATTGATCATGGCAAGTTGACACCAAACATGTCAATATCAAAGAACACCAAAGCCTAGGTCATATTCCTGATATGTGCCTGTTGTACCATACTTGTGTTAAATAGTAGCCTGTTGTCTTTGTATTGTATTTGTATTCTTTTGTGTGAAATAGCTGGTGTTCCTGCCAATCTCCCTGCTTTCGTGTGTGTGGTGAACTGCATGGTACCGCAGTAGCATTGGTTTGGGTATGGCACGATTTTAAAAATTAAGCCAGAACATTTTTTGCATGTTTCACACGCATAGAGCAGCCCATTAAAAAAGTGACAGGCAGAAACGTGCAAAAAAGTGTGCGCATTCAGACACCCCCTGGTGTGAATGAGCCCTGAGACTTGTGTGCCCTGAGATTGTGCACATTTTTAAAGGGTACCTTGACTGAGAAAAGGTTGATAAGCACTGAATTAGCTAGTCACTCAGGAATATAATCTAGAACCAGTTGTGTCCTTGCATTGGTCACCCCCATACTTAAAAACCTGTCCTTGGCCCTACCAATCTACACCCTATCTCCCTGTTCCCCTTCTCCTCTAAACTCCTTGAATGCCTGGTTTACAATCAACTGAGTGACCACCTCATTAAGAATAACCTTCAATCTAGATTTCACCCTCAACACTCCACAGAAACTGCTCTTCTAAAACTCACAAATGACCTACTAACCACAAAAACCAATGGACACTATTCTGTACTCCTACTTCTGGACATTTTGGCTGCCTTTGATACGGTTGACCACCCCCTCCTCCTCAAAAAACTTTGCTCCCTTGGGCTCTGTGACTGTTCTCTTTGGTGGCTCTCATCCTATCTATCCCAACGTACCTTCAGTGTCACTTACAATTCTACTTCCTCCTCTCCTCTTCCCTTCCCTTCTCCGTCGGGGTCCTCCAAGGTTCTGTTCTTGGACCTCTCTTATTTTCAATCTACATCTCTTCCCTGGGTCCACAGCTTTCTACGCTGACGACACCCACATCTATCTCTCCACCCTCAACTCACTCCATGGATGTCACACCACTTCCTCAAACTCAATTTTTCCAAAACAGAGCTCATAATATTTCCTCCCCCACATGCTTCTTCCCCTGACTTCTCTGTCAAGAACAATGGCACAACCATCCCCACATGTCAGGGTGCTAGGTGTTATCCTGAACTCTGAGCTTTTGGCCCACATCCAATCACTTTCCAAAGCTTGCCGCCTAAACCTCAATAACATTTCTAAACTATGTCCCTTTCTAACCAATGAAACCACAAAGCTCCTGATTCACTCCCTAGTTGTTTCACGCCTTGACTACTGCAACTCCCTCCTCATTGGCTTACCATTAAATAGACTATCCCCTCTTCAGTCCATCATGAATGCTGCTGCCAGACTCATCCACCTTACAAACCGCTGAGTGTCTGCTACCCCTCTCTGCCAATCCCTTCATTGGCTGCCACTCGCCCAACAAATTAAATTCAAAATACTAACAATACGTTACAAAGCCATCAACAACTTTGGACCCAGCTACATCACTAGCCTAGTCTCAAAATACCAACCTAATTGGCCTCTTCGTTCCTCCCAAGGCCTCCTGCTCTCCAGGTCCCTTATCCCCTCCTCCCATATTCGCATCCAGGACTTCTCCCGAATCTCTCCCATCCTCTGGAATTCCCAACCCCAATCTGTCTCCAAATCTATCCACTTTTAGGCGATCCCTTCAGAGAAGCCTACTCTGCCTCCACCTTACAACTGCACTTTTCTTCATCAGCTCATCCCCCACAGTTATTACCCTTTCGTATCACTTCACCCTACCTAGATTATAAGCTCTCTGATTCCTCCTGTATTGAATTGTATTGTAATTGTACTGTCGGCCCTAATGTTGTAAATTGCTGCGCAAACTGTCAGCGCTATATAAATCCTCTATAATAATATATTCATCTCTAGGGCACCCAAAACTTCCTGAGTTTTTATCTGAACTAAGTTTCTAACATTCTCTTTTGGAGTTCAATTTTAAACTGTATATCCAGGCAAAATGCTTTTTTTAGGAAAGGACTAGAACCATTGCCAAGTTTCCTTTGTGCAACTGGGTAGAGTTCTCTATATTATCCAGAAGACACAGCAGAAAGTGTGAGAAAATCTCTGCAATGTGAAGGGAAATCCCCTCTCTGTTCAAAAACAAAAAAAAAAGTACACTGTTACAGGACTCATTAACATCAGTAAACTACAGGACAGTTCACTTAATATCTTTAACCTGACATAAATATCTTTTCAACGATTTAGGGAAATTCTGGGGAAGTTCCAGAATGAAGTGTTACATGACACTTTTGAATGTAACATGTCAAGCTACATTCCTATTGCTATTTCTTTTCTTTTCTCTTAATCCTCTTGAGTAATAAATATTTAGTTACCATTAGGCCTCAAATGCAAAAATGGAACAAAAAAACTAAAAAAAAAAAAAAAAAAAAAACAGAAGACCTATTATATCTCTTGAGATGGGTCAACGTGTTTCCTTTGAACCGTTACCAAGATC
>BLSH010054209.1:815808-828767 GCA_018402905.1 Glandirana rugosa | reverse complement strand
AAAAAAAAAAAAAAAAAAGGTCCTATTGTTATAAGTGATATGTAAAACAAACTGCTATACTTAGGTGATTATAAAACACACAAATAAATATGATTGTTTTCTAAAAAATGTCTTCTATCTTTGCATCTGTGGCTCGTGCAAATACCATTGTCTAGGAATACTGATTTACATGAGTGCATTAAAAGTGAGTACACTGCTTACACACAGAAAAGCCAGGCGTTGTGTTCATACAGGCCATGACAAAATAGATCAGAGGCCCGCTAGTGGCAATATTTAGAAAATACTGGATATGCCTCGTAAAGTAATATTATAAGCTTCAATTCAAATAGACTCATTTTTGTAATATTATATATTTTTTTAGTAATAGTCTTTTCTCACAAATATTTTTAGTATGCTTAAATGTCACATACATTAATCATTCTCACAAGTGTCACCTGCTTTTTTCCAATTTCTACCCATAGCAATATAATTAATATAGTAATCCTAGAGCTATATTTGTGTGATCAGACCACCCAGACACACCCCACTAAAATCCCAGAGGAAAAATACAAACACTCAAATTATCACTCACTTGGTTGCCAACCCTGTCAAATATTCTGCTTATGAGAAGGTAACCTTGGACGTTTTTGTGACTAACAGTCATATTCGATAAAGCAATGCATAGTACAATGACAATATGCATGTGCAGTAAAAAAAAAAAAAAAAAGGAAGATCTCAGGTCAACACAACCAGATAAGTAAAAAAGAATAATTCTGAAAGATTGAAGTGTGTTACTGCACCGCTTTCATCCTCATTATCCTTTGCGCTGCTTTATTGAACAACTCTGACAATACAGGTTGCAAGCTGCTCCATATATAGTTAATAATAAAATTATTGGTTCTAAGTATTTGCAATGCAAAGGTTCAGACTGTCAGGCAATCAAACAGATTTGGCCACAAAGATATAGAATACATTGGGGTTGATTTACTAACGATACATAGACTGTACACTTTCAAAGTGCAGTTGTGCTCTTCAAGTGCATCTGCTCAAGAGCTTGGTAATTGAGGTAAAGCTTCATTTTACAATGAATACCCAATGACATGCAAGCAAAATAAAAAAAATTAAATAAAAAACGGCATTTTTGCTTACACATGATTGGATGATGGAAATCCGCAGAGCTTTACCACATTTTACTAAGCTCTGGAGCAACTGCACTTGCAACGTGCACAGTCAATTTACCTTAATGGAATTAACCTCATCTTGTTGCTAAAGGGTAGAGCTCATGGCTATCTTTAGGAGGCAATGCATCACCTCAGAAAAGCACAAAAGGACTGTTTCAGCAGTGGATTTTTGGTATGTGTATAAAAATTATTTTGATCTTTAAAATTAAAAGAGAAGAAGTAGGAGAATGTTTATTTTATGCATACTTACCTAGGGGGATGCAGCATCGGTCCAATGCTGCATCTGTCCACCGCTGGCTCTAAGTCTGAGAACCAAGTGATCAAACACCGCCGATCGTTTGGTTCTCAGAGCTCCGTGAGCAGACAGCTGGTGACTGTCAGTCACCCCAGCAGTCACTGGAGCGCTGGGCCATGGAGGGGGCAGGAGTGACCGGCTCAGGCTCTCAGCATTTTGCTGAGGCTGAGCCAGCTGCCGGTCCAGGCACCTGGGCAGATCCTGACCATATGGTCGTGATCTTTCCCGAGCCTGGACCGACTCCGTGACGTTAGCCAACAGTGGGCTTCAGAATGTACTACACTTCTGTGATCCACAGGAGAAGTACAGCGAAACGAGTTTTGGCTGTACTTCTCCTTTAAGTTATGACAGCCTGACACAAATAAGTGTTAATTTCAGATAGCTGAAAGTTCAGTAACCATGTAACTTGTATCATTCATGTCATTAAGACAAAAGGATGGATAAGACGCTTATGCTTTATCTGGTTATCATATGCAGAGTGGAAAACTACTTTCCTACCCAATGGCACTTCTGTTTAGAATTTAGAGGATTTTATTATCAAAAACTGAAATTTATTTTGTAGCCAACAATTTTGACCAGCATTTTTATAACAGTCCTTATACTAAAACAGTGCAGTCTATATGAAGACACTTTTCAAAATAAGAATGACCGACAACAGGGGTTTATCGCACCAGGGCATGTAGCTATAATTGTACAATATTAGGAAACCTTACTCTATTACAATTGTCTATATATTAAGAATTTCAAATTTTTATTACTTTGCCAAATGTCAATGCCATTTACTGCAAATATTTTAGTAATACATTTATACTTCCACTAGACTTGCAATGCTTCAAAATGGCACATCATTTCAAAAATAATTTTGGAAATTATTATCTCAATGGGATGATTACCTAAAGGAGTAAATATTTTACTTAAAGCTAAACTCCAGGCATTAACCACTTCACACACCTTTTGCCTTCCTACCAATTGCCATGTTTAAAAAACCTAAACTAAAAGCCCTCTTACTTACACAAACCTATGATTAAGTGAGGCACTTGGCCCTGAGTCTTCTAACGTCTTAAATGCAGAGGAAGTGGGTCCTATGCAGTGACATGGACACTTTCTACTGGTTAAGTGGCAGGGTTTTTTTGGGCTCTAGAAGACTGCACAGTGTGATGACCCCATGATAAGTTTACTGATTGGTGCAGATAGAGATTGCAGCACTGGATTACTGGTTGTCATGTACAGTAATACTGGATTACCGGTTTTAACGTACAGAAGCAATGCTTTAACCACATGAACCTGTACTCACTTTGAACAACTAGTCATATGCATTAAGGATAGAAGTATACTTCTATCGCATACATGAATGCCCAATGTAGATACAGCTTCACTGAGCTAAGTGAAAAAAAAAAACTTCAGTATATCCATCCCCCTAGTGTCATTTTAATTGGCCCGTGCTTCTGGATTTAGTATTTGAGTTTTTCTGATGTATAAACATGTCAGAAATGCTTGAAATATATAGAGAACTTGGCATATCTCCCTACATTTTACAATTGCAACTAGGCCACATTTAAACCATGATTCCCATCCTTTCAACTTGTGCCTGTATTTAGTAAAAAAAACATCCAATATGGGGAACCAAGGTTTCAGAACGTGCTATCTCTGAACAACAGGGATAACCGAGAGGTGCCATTGATTGCATCTGAATGTTCTTATCCATGCTGAACAAAATGTAACCAGAATGAGGAAAAGTGGGTAATATGTCTTTGTTTGAGTTTTTCTGTGCTATAATTCTGGTTACATTAACACAAAAAAAAAAAAGCAAGATCTGGTTAACCCTTTAGTCCCTGAGAGCCACAAATGTGAACATGCATACAGTTCCCGATTATGGTGTTGTGCTTTAAATATAGAAACTTCAAAGTGGCCACTGTAGTATATATGTCTGCAATAGTGATGTAGGCCTCTGAAATAAATATAGGCATATCTGGCATAAAATACCGCAGAAGCAATTTATGTCAAACTATTTACAGACAAAAATTTAAGCAACAAAGGGCCAAATGGTCTTTCAGAAAAATAGATGAACCTCCTTCAATAACCATGTATTGTCAAAAGCAACATGTCCAATACTGCATTGTAAGTTAAATATACTGTATATTGTCTTGTAGCACCCTGCATGTAAATGAACCTGCAAATGCATGTAAAGGGCCAATCTTTTGTCAAACTGGTGCTGCTTCCAACATGCATGTAATTACAGCAGGGTAAGACAAGGGCAAATTATTTAAAAAGCAATCCAAAGCTGCATTTTCAAAAAAAAAAAAAGAAATTGCACTGCATGTTTGGCTTTGTTCATTGTCCATGCTGAGCCCTGTTTTTAGGATCAGCCTGTGTCAGTGACCCATCTCCATTTCCTGAGAGTCCAAAGCTTAGCTGGGCCTGGCACTGCCTTCAGTGCCAGTCACTTCAAGCATGTCTTCTTTCTTCTAATGTTCTGAGTAATCTCTATGTGGATTGCAGAGGCTGCTTATTGTTCAATAAATATGCAATTAATGGATTCTTTTTTTTTTGGTTTTCTATATCTTAAATGCAAAAAGGTTATTCGTCTTCTTCACGGTTGGCGTATATCCCTGCTTCCCACCGTAATGCCTGGGCACTTTTTCTACGGCTCACTCTTACTGCCTCAAGAACCTGCAACAAAATAAAATAAGCCATCAATTTTTATCTGGGTAATATGTCAGTTCTGTAAAGACTGTACATGTGCACTAAACAGTCATACTTGGCTAAATTACTTGACACAAATTTTCACTTACTAGTATTAATAGTAGGGTATATGAGTAGCTGCAACAGAAATCAAGTTATCGTATAGACTTTGATCTAATGCGGTGTAAAAAAAAAAAAAAAAAAAAAAAAGATTATATATATATATATATATATATATATATATATATATATATCTATATATATATATATCCTACTATAATTATTCTCAGCTTTCCCCAATCAAATGGAATTACGCCCAGGTACATTTTATGTACTTGGATCAAATTTAGGAGACAGAACACTGTCTTCTACTTTTTAAATACTGTCTCAAAGGCCCATTGCTGGGGTAGGCACAGGTCTTTTGACTGGTGCCAGTTTATAACAACAAGGGTAAACATCTCTGTGGTTTCAGGCCAATGAGCTGCTTACAACTAAAACATTTACCCATCTAAATTGTATACTTTTAAGACTTCGTGGCTGCATGCTTGTTCCAACTCAGCGACTGATTAGATAGCAGAGCCCTAAATTAGTCAGAAATGGCAGCCTCCATATTGCTATAATCACAGGTTTACTTTAAATACACTACAGAAAGAAAGGGCAGCGAGGGGAGTCAGGCAATGATTGGCAGGATCAGGCAGAAGAGACACTTTCTCCAAGGGGATGGACAGCATTGTGTAATCAATATGCGCGCACACACACACACACACACACACACACACACACACACACACACTCTCTAACCAATAAAACTGATTATGCCAGTACTTATGAAATTACTAATAATTTTTATCCTATTTATAAAAAGTGTTGCAACAGACTAGACTTTGCAGTGGAGTTAGACATGATATAAAATATTGGTCTCTGTTATGGGGTCTACTCCCAAAAGACAGACAATAGGACACAAAAAGCCCTACAAAAATTCCACACATAGTGAATTTAGGACACACTACATAACATAACTGAAGATACAACTATCTTCACAAAACACTAATAAAAGTAATGCATATTTACAATATAGAAAATTGCAATTCTGGCCATTTGGCAGCTGGTCGCTCTTATTTGTAAGGAGGCTTTGCTGGGCCTAGTGGAGTATGGGTTATGCATCTACACGAATTCCAACCCAGTTCATTACCAGATGCCAAGAATATGTACTGGTCATTGAGGTAGGAGTGTCAGGCTAAGCAGGCTAATATGCCCCACCAGCACAGTGGACTGCTGGATAACCTTGCATGTAAAAATCTGTCAGCAACTTTCTATTAACTGCCTTAGAATCCACTGTTCAGTTTATAGATGCACAGTGCATTATTCATTAACAAATTATTCACATCTTCTCAGTTCATAGTTTCCTAGAAACACTAATTAGACATACATGATAAAGTCTTCACAACCCCAGTAATTCCTTGAAAAACAAACCCTTTTAGAAAATCCTGCTTGAACAACTTTGATATTTGCTTTCATTAGTTTGGGGTCTGATGCAATGATCTATATGCTTGAATATCAATTTGAATCACATTATGCTCTCACTTTATGTCCAACAGGCTTTCCTGCTTCATGACCAGCTTGGTTTTCATGCTTTTGGAGATGCTAAAGTTTGTAGAAGAGCAACTGTGGTATTTATTGCATAATAAATGCCACAGCTAGCTTTTATTTCACGGTCCCAAATCAAGCTTTAGAGAGTGGGGTTTTGTACAAAGACAAATAATTTACAAAGAATGAATTGACAATGTCCGAGCTTGTTAAATTGATTTATTTGCAACTGGCTGTTACAGTGGTCACATGATCAGCAGCTACACTAACTGCCTCTTCCTGGCCAATTCTGTAAGAAGCATATACATTAACTGGCTACCCGGGTTGATGTCATGGCTATACTGAATGTTGGGCATCAGGAGACTCAGGGGGGCTGAATACAAATGCACACCACACTTTTTAAATATTTGTAAAAATGTTGAAAACCATTTATCATTTTCCTTCCACTTCACAATTATGTGCCACTTTGTGTTGGTCTATCACATAAAATGTGAATGAATGTGAATATTCATGAGGTTTGTTATCTGTTCACGTCAAAGTTTATATTCTTTCATACTAAAAAATACATAAACATTAAGAACAAATATGTTAAAAATGCCTATATGTGCTATACCTACATATACAAGACCAGATCCACAAAATGCAAGGTGTAAGCCTAAAAGCCTTCAAACCTGTCCAGAGAGTGGTTAAGGCTCTCAGAAGAGGACTTTGTCAGTTTTTGGTCTAAGGCAACTCACATGGCTTTTGCCTCTAAACTGGTCCTGAATACGTATATAATCTTGGAGGAAGGGAAGATTATAATGGGATCCCCAAATATCTATACGACTTAACATAAGTAAGGAGACAAACATGGAACAATAAATGAGGGGTGGAGGAAACCATGCATTAGGAGGATATGCATGCTGCAGTGGAGATAGGCAATTCACAGGTACCTCAGTAGTAACTCTGTAAGACAGTAATTTACTGGTGTACTGGTGAGAGAGAGGAAAAGAAGAAAGTTAGTGCACTAAACATAGATACTGACAGATAACAGTAAACCTAGCACGTCAGATGTAAGACAGACAATCTGTTAGCAGAGAGGCCAAGCCCTTTCATCCTATTCAAGGTGTTTGGTAATAACATGCTTTCGTAAATTCTTCAAGATAATTTCTAAAAAATTAGAAGAAAGAAGGACATGTTGATGGTTAATTTTTCCACAACACCGAATTACACTGCATTAGACATTATTGAAATATTTTATACTGATTAAAGTGTTAATGTATTATTGAGTGTTAAAGACACTGTACAATAAATATGTTTAACATTTTAAAATGCAAGTGATAAGCACATCTGAATTTATGTATTGTAATATATCTGATCAGAATTTACAAAACCAGTTGCAATTTGTGAACTAATAGCCAATCTGCTTTGGTTCATTGTTTTTCTGCACTGCTTTTCGCCTTGATATGCCTGATAAAATTAGCTTCTCCCTCATAGTAAGTGGAGTTTTTGATGGCAAATAAAAAAGTGATCGATGAGTTAAAAAACCATGAACTCAAAAAATTCTGAATAATAGAAACTCAAGTAGATTAGAAAACTGAATATATATTACTGTGCTAAAGTTTTAGGACAGATGTAAAGAATTTGCTGTAAAGTATGAATGCTTTCAAAAACATATGGTTTATTTTTTATCAATTTACAAAACGCAAATTGAGCAAATAGAAGTAAAATCGAAATGCCATCAGTATTTGGTGTGACTACCCTTTGGCTTCAAAACAGCATAAATTCTTCTAGGTACACTTGCACACAGTGCAGAACTAACCACAGATCTTCTGTGAATGTAAACTGCTTCAAATCCTTCTGTCTCATTGTAATCCCAGACATAATCCATGATGTGAAGATTAAGGCTCTGTGGGGGCCAGACCATCACTTCCAGGACTCCTTGTTCTTCTTTACGCTGAAGATGTTTCTTAATGACATTGGCTGTATGTTTGGGGTTGTTGTCCTGCTGCAGAATAAATTTGGGACCAATCACACACATCCCGGATGGTATAGCATGATGGATAAGTATCTGCCTGTATTTCTCTTTTTGAGGAGATCATTGATCAGGCAACGTTCAGGACCATAGATGCAGTGGTCGGCCAAGGAAACTTAATGCAGCAGGTGAAAGACACATCATGCTTATTTCCCTACAACATCAGACGGTGTTCAGCAGTGCCATTAGCACAGAGCTGGCAAAAACCAGTGGGATCCAGGTACACCCAAAAACTGTCCAGAGAAGTCTGGCTTGCAATAGTCTTCGTGGAAGAATTGCGGCTAGTTTTTTGTGGAAGCAAGGCTAAGCAACTCAACTACGCACAAAAACATAGGAACTGAGGTGCAGAAAATGGCAGCAGGTGTTCTGGACTGATGGGTCAAAATTTGAAATATTTAGCTATAGCAGGAGGCAGTTTGTGTGCTGAAGGGCTGGAGAGCGATACAATAATGAGTGCCTGCAGACAAGAGTGAAGCATGGTGGAGGTTCCTTGCAAGTTTGGAGCTGCATTTCTATAAATGGATTCAGAGATTGGTCAGGTGCAATAGTGTCCTCAATGCTGAGAAATACAGGCAGATACTTATCCATCATGCCTCACCATCCGGGAGGTGTGTGATTGTCCCCACATTTATTCTCCAGCAGGACCCCAAACATACAGCCAATGTCATTAACATCTATTTTCATGTAAAGAAGAACGAGGAGTCCTCAAAGTGATAGTTTGGCCTCCACAGAACCCTGATCTCAACATCGAGTCTGTCTGGGATTCCATGAAGAGACAGAAGGATTTGAGGCAGCCTACATCCACAGAAGATCTGTGGTTTGTTTTCCAAGACGTTTAGAACAACCTACCTTCCGAGTTCCTTCAACAAGTGTACCTAGAAGAACTAATGCTATTTTGAAGGCAAAGGGTGGTCACACCAAATATTGATTTGATTTAGATTTCTCTTCTGCTCACTTACTTTCCATTTTGGTAATTGGTAAAAAGATACTATTAACACCTCTATTTCTGAAAGTATTCTTAATTTAAGGCATTTTTTCACACCTGCCTAAAACATTTGCACAGTGCTGTAGATTATCTAGAACCCAATGTCACCAGGGTTTCCGAATGCTGCCTGTGAAGCCTCTTTAACCCAGGCCTGTGTGTTTGTGGGACAGCATCTGCGCATTATAAGTGAAAGCAGCAAGCTCTGATGGCTGGCACAGGCAGAGACAATGTGATGCTTCAGAACACCAGAGGGCTTGCAGGCAACAGCCAGGGTTTCTGTATCATCAATGCTGGAAGGGAGGTAGCAATGTAGGCTATCTGGTACAAAGCCCACCAACACTTCTGGAAATGTCAGTGATGAAAACTACAGAGCGGTTACAAAAAAAAAAAAATGCATAAAAAATTACTTTTGCAAGGGAAGCATCAGTAAGTGCTAATTATAAATATATTATTTATGTGAGTAGCCTAAGGCTGGATTCACACCAGTCCGGTGCAAATTCCAGCCTGTCTGCTGCCGAGAAGGGGCGGATCCACCGTTCGGCGGCTCCTGTCTGTTCTCACAGTGCAGCAGCTGTGGGGAGAGGGAGCGGGAGGGGTCACGAGCAGGGAAAATATCCCCGTTCAGTGCGGAGTGCATCTCCGTGCTAGATGTGCTCCCATTGAACACAATGGGCTCCGGACACAAATGAGTCTGAATGCACCTGACATATGTGAACCGGACACATTGAAAACAATGTATTTTCAAGTGTCCTGCGAATTGGATGTGGTTTAAGCCGCATCCAATTTGCATAGGTGTGAACCCAGCCTGAAGGTTTGGCATTTTTCCTCCGTGTTCAAGGTTTCTAGAATTTTGTCCCATTTAATATTTTGAGTTATTAACTGCAGTTTAGAAAAGCTGACTTTTTTTAAATTTAGTGTTCTTGCACTACCCTTATGCCTTCTTTTCCCATCATTAATGTTGAATGTAATTATCCTATGATCGCTGGTTCCCAAGTTCTCCCATATTTCCACATCTGCGACCAGATCTGTGTTATTTGTAATTAATAGATCTAGCAATGTATTATTTTAAATCAAGGCATCCACCAATTGGCACAATAGCCATTTAGGAAATTACAGGCCCTAAGTGAGTGAGCTGTTCTTTCTGCCCAGTCAATATCTGGATAGTTAAAGTTCCCCATTATGATGACATTGCTCTGTCTCTCTGCCATTTCTAACTGTTATAGGAGACCCAACTTCTCATCCTTAAGATTAGGGGGCTGTATCATACCTCCACTATTTTCCAAATTGTTTCTTCTCTTTGAAGTTCCTTCCATAGGGAATCCACCTCCCCTTGCCCCATTTGTAATGTCATTCCTCACGTTAACTAGCAAATCATTCTTAATGTACAGGCATACCCCTCTCTTCTAACCTCCCTGTCCCTCCAATACAAGGAATAACCCTAGAAAGTTGTTCAGTCATGTGAGCAGTCAAACTAAGTTTCTGATATTCCCACAAAGTCAAAATCCTCCTCGTGTATCAGCAGCTCCAGGTCTTCCGTTTTGTTAACTAGGCTTCTAGCATTTGTGAACATGCCTCTTAGTTTGGTATGGGCGCCTATTATTTCTTCCTTAGTTGTTCTGTTGCCAAAAATTTATTTTGCCAACCCACTCACCCAGGGTTTAGGTAATAAGGTTATACTCCCGCTAATGCCTCCATTAGCACGCTCTCGCCTTCGCTCACTGATGGCTATCGCTTCCTCTGATCCTTCCTCCCCACCACCTAGTTTACTGGTGTACGATCGCCTAGTTTACTGGTTGTACTGATAGGCTTTTCTGCCCCTGCCATGGTAAAATAATGGCACTGTCGCTGCCCCCTTTCCTCTGCGTGCTCTGTCACTCAGACCTAATTAGATATTCACGTCCTGATGTGCAGTGTGGCTACACCAAGATGGGAGAATGGGGTGCAAAGTTGACCACACCAGCGGAGCAACTACAGCATGGATCAGAACAGGAACAAGTGCTACATGCATTTGGTCCCCTAAGGGATTAAAACAAAGATTTTTTTAAGCTGTGGTGATAATTCTTCTGTTCAAAGCTGTATTTTCTTCATTCGTTATTTTATATCACAGAGTATTCTTTTATCACCACCTGAAACAGCTCCTTTCCCTGTTCTCCTCAATAGACACCCATCACCACTCAGGGTTACCAACAGCTCAAAGATAGTAAGATTTTATGTAGCAAATTAGCATATGTGATCATCTTTGTGAATTAACTTTTATACAGCAAATAATGTGTATTCTACATAAAAAGTTTGGAGTAAATTCAGCTGAATAAAAAAAAATATATAAATAAATATATACTGAACTGAAATTGTTTGCAAAAATTACACAATGATAAAAAAACAAGATATGGCTGTAATTATATGAACTGCACTCTGAATAAAAAGACAGCTATCATATGATCAAGATTCTGATTAAAACAATGTTCTCCAAACAAGTGCTTAAAATCACTTTTACTGATATTATACTGTTATTATGTGTTTTGTGCCTATTTGGATTTAGAACATTCCTTAGTTGTCTTTTACTGTACATTCATGTCTATTTTTTTCAGATATTAATTGTTAAAAGATTTAAAATGTCTGTCGGTGAACTTACAGTAGAGTCATCCATTCGATCACGCCTCTTGCTTTTATGTGTCTCAAAATCATCCATAAGCGTTTGCATGAGGTTTTTTGGACGCTGGGAGCCAGTGGCATCCTCTAGTAGAACATCGGGTTGTGTGGGGGAACATTCCGCTTTTGATGTAGATGAAGTCCTTACTTTCTCGATTTTGCCTAGATAGATCATAACTTATTAGAAAAATGAACAATTGGATATCTCCAGTATCATATATTTAATATTACTTAAAAAATGTATAAGGAGCAATGTATAAGTTATGTTCTCGCACTCACCAATCTGAGTTCCTAAATCACTGTACTGCCTCCAAAAACTAAAATTAGAATGGTCACACTAACTAGTAGAATTTCATTCAAATTTTTCATTTTATCTACTTCAGCCCTGGAAGGATTTGCCCCCTCCCTGACCAGATCATATTTTGCGATACGACACTGCATCACTTTAACTGACAATTGCACGGTCGTGCGATGCTGTACACAAACAAAATTTACATCCTTTTTGTCCCACAAACAGAGCTTTCTTTTGGTGGTATTTGATCACCTCTGCGGTTTTTATTTTTTGCGCTAACAATTTTGAAAAAAAAAAAACAATTTTTTTTTACTTTGTTATAATACATATAAAAAAAAATATAAAAAAAACTAAATGTATTCATCAGTTTAGGCCAATATGTTTGTTTTTTTTCTACATATTTTTGGTAAAAAAAAAAATATATATATATTATCACAATATGCTACATTAGGGATAGATTTATGGACTTTTATTTATTAATTTTTTACTGGTAGTGGATTGAATGATACTTTTTGGGGACCAGTGACATTCTTACATTGATCAGTGCTATAAAAATGCATTGATCAATGGAAAAATTACACTGGCAGGGAAGAGGTTAACACTAGGGGGGCAATCAAGGGGTTAACTGGGTGTGTTCTAACTGTAGGGGGGGATGGGCTGCCTAGGACATGACAGATCGCTACTCCCGAAGACAGGGAACAGTAGATCTCTGTCATGTCCCCTGTCAGAATGGGGATCCACCATATTTACATGGGCAGATCCCCTTTCTGCCTCTGCACAGAGTGATCGCGGGTCGCCGGCGGACATAGAGTCCACGGGACCTGTGGGCGTGCTCCCCAGATGCACGGACCGATGTATAGGTACATCAGTAAATGTACGTGAGAAGGTTGGTAAGTGGTTAAAAAGGACATTCAGTCAATTTTCTAATTGTTAGTGGGGTCAAATTGATGTTCGTTTTCAACCACAGGGACAAGAAAATTTAAAGAAATAGAATGGAAATTGGATTTCTAACAGTGTATGTGTTTTTTGTTCAGGTAAGTCCATTCATTCCAAATGTTAAAAGTACTTTCAAATGTTAGTCATCAAGTCATTGGGGTTGATTTACTAGAGGCATATAGACCTCTGCAAGGGAATTTGCGCCACAGCTTAGTAAATGAGTGTAAGCTCTGCTGACTTCTATCATTCAATCATGTGCAAGCCATAACTTTAGTAAATTTATTCACTAAACACCAAATTACACACAAAATGCCACGTAGACCCCTCGTGCGGGTGTCCAGGGCACCTGAGATACAGGC
>BLSH010054209.1:803963-815798 GCA_018402905.1 Glandirana rugosa | reverse complement strand
AACCATTTTCCTTAACTATTCCACCCCCCCCCCCCCCCCCCCCATTTGATCCGGTTACCGGGTCAAAGGGGTAGAGCCATAAAAAGTTGGCCTAAGAGGAAAGAAGGCATGAATCTGGCCTGCAAAAGTATGGCTGGTGACCATGGAAGATTTCCAAAGTATCAGTAAGATATGGTGGTACATCCAGTACCCTCTGGCTGACTGATCCCTGGGGTAAATTAATATTTCTAAAGAGATGTTCTAGTTCTCCCAACGTTAGAAGTGATTTCTCACTCTATAAACACAGTTGAAGCGAGTGTGTGTGATTATGTCACAATCCCTTTGCAGAATGATTATGTCTTGATTGTGATGTTCTAACTGCATTACTGGTGTCCATGGGTAGACTAATTCAGTCCATATCCATAATGCTAAGCTATTAATGGCTCATAGATTCATGCACTACAAATTATTGTTTGCATGGAAATATATTTAGTAAAGAAAAATATAATTTTTGTTTAATTCTGTTGGATTTCTTTGTGGAATCAATTATTCCTTTTCAAAGAAATATATTGTTTTGTAGTCCCAGCTGGAAGGAATAAACCAGACATTATGGATATACAGTATAGAGAGAGGTGTAAAAGGAGGGAATAGTCTCTTTTGACTTTAGAAGGTAAGTTTGTATTTGTACCATTGTGGGGTTTAGGACCCAGCAACTTGTGTGCAATTCTGTGTATATATATTCTTTTTAGAATGGTACAAGTCTGTGGCCCGTTCACTTCCTGGGGATTCCTTTTCCTATGCCCTTGCACTTGCCCCAGGGACATTTTTAGCAACTATGCCTCCTGGAGTCTTCAATTATTTCAGAATGTATCTTTAATATACTTTATAACATTATTTATGATCGTGGCCCTATGACCAAGATGGATGTGGATCATATAAACAGGAGACAAGACTTACAGCATAACAGAGGTGTGCCTGGAGGTCTGGGCAGTACGCCAAGAAAAAAGGGGCATACCCAAGATAAGCAAATGGAGGATTGTGGAGAGAAAAGTGCTGAGAAGTGCCCAGAAAAAAGGGGGAATGGGAGGGCTGGTATCATGCACCGGAACCGACAAAGACCACAGGCGAGTGGTCTTGCTTAACTACCCTCTAGGCTCCTCCCATAAATTCAGGCCGCCATACTGTCCTTCTTATTTATGGTCGTGGCTCTATGACCGAGATGCATGTGGATCACACAAACACGAGACAAGACTTACAACACAACAGAGACCTGAGGTGTGCCTGGTCGTCTGGTCGCTACACCAAGAAAAGGGGGCAAAAGTATTCGGATAGGGAAAGATTTATTTTATGAGTCTGTCGAGCTCGGCGAGTTTGGTGAAGGCTTGGGTCATTCCTGTCTGAGGATTTGGAATGTATCTAGCAAAACAGGCAAACTTCCACCTGCCTAATTCCTTGATCACGTGGTCTGGTGCTCCGTGCCGAGATGCAGCTGCGGCTGCTCCAATCTGAAAAGAAAGTCCAGAGTACCGCCTGGGGTCAAGGCCTAATTTGCCCAGTAGGATCCTGACGTGCCTGATGAATTGGCTAGGCAAGCAAGACAGCAATCGGTTGAGTACCGTAACTGGGCACCAAGCGTTGTTCGTCTGAAAGAGATTGATGTCAAATCCAGGTCTGGATTGATGAGTTTTGGATACCGCGAGATGGGGTAGGACATGATGGGTTGGAAAGCGAGTCAAGCGGCGTCTGTATAGTATCTGGCTGCTGGAACTACTGACTGTGAATTCGCTAGGCCGTAGAAGGCCAGATAAATGGCCGCTTGAATGACTAAAATGGGCAAAAACACAAGCGGGGAACCTGCGAGGATTGTAGACATGTCCCTAAAAAAGGTGCTGGTGATAGGCAAGCGTTTGCCATTGGCTACAGGCTGATGCTTCTGGATGCCATGTGGTAGGGATCTGCCTGTGTGGGCCATAAACACATGGCTTTCTGGGGTCCTGAAAGGACAGAAGATGCTGGATACTGGCTGGGTATTGCCTGATAGTGTTATGAGAAAGAGCCAGCTCCGTGTGGCAATACGATATGCAGGATAGGACATGCTTAATGTCACCTGTGGTTGCTCCAGGGCATGAGGCTAGAAACCTGCCATAGGTGTTCCAAGCAGTGGGACAGGCCTTCAGTGAGTTACGGGGCAACGAGTGGTTAACAAGCTGGGTCGTGTTGAGAAAGTGAGGTTTTAATCCATTGTCAGCTGTGGCCAAGGTGGGATAGTAGTCGTTGGGTCGACTCCGGGTTTCTGCTGAAAGAATGAACTGATATGAAGTGCGTCTGCTGAGACCTTGCACTTGTCTGAAATATACATGCAATGAATGTTAAATTTGATGCTGCAGGGACGTTTGCCCAAGCCTGCGTAGGAAAGACCCAGATGGGGAGCAACTTGGACCTATCTTGTTTATGATTTCGGTCATAGCCTGGTTGTCTGTGATGAAGACCACGGTTTTTCCTGTCTAGGTGTGGTGCCAGGCCTCAGCAGCTGCCACAATGGGATGGAGTTAAAAGGTGAGTGAAAAAAAACAGGGATCAGAAAGATTTCTGGTGACCATGGCCCTGCAAAGCAGTGACGGCCAACAATTACAGAGGAACCTGTGGAGGCTGCGGCATCCGTAACTACCTGAGGTGATATGCTGATGCTAACAGAATAACATGGATATGCGGTTTCTAATTTGCAAGGCGTTTGTCCCACATTGTCAAATCCGCCAAGCTGCTGAGTTCAGCCTCAGAACTTGAAGGAGGTCTTGTATCTAAGAGGAAAACCAAGAGGCGTGCAATGCACTTCATTCTCTGCTGTGGCTTCATAGAGGGTGAAAACAAGGGTTTGCAAATATTTAGAGGAGTCACGGTGGTAGGATAAAGAGATAAAGAGTGGAGTGGGATAGAGAAGTTTCAAAGAAAACAAAAATTGGGGGGGGGGGGGGGGAGAGTAAAGAAAATGGAATGACAGATGCAGGTCAGTGCCGATTGTGTTCTATGGTAATAGAAACACTGTTGAATGGAAATTTGGAAAACTTAAAAGAGTGCGTGGCAGCCAAGGCAAGCCAGGAGGTGACTGGCCAGTTAACCGCTAGGTCGGGTACCTGTCCGTGCTTGACACAAACCTTTGAACCAGAGCCCTCAGGGCATACTGGGGCAACTAGAGTCTGGTATGGCCTACGTAGGAATGTTGTGGTCTGTAGTTTGTGACGCATGCCCGGTCTGCTAATGCTTGCACGGTCAGCAAGCTCAACGTTTTAGTGACCTTGTCTGTGAGGTGAAGGGTCACCCTTCGAAAACAGCGTGTCATGCGGAGATGTATGTGACAGAACTAAACGCCCAATGAGCATGTCCAATGATGTATGTGAAATGAACGTTTCGTGAAGGAGTGCAGCAGGATGTGAGAGAGGGACCCGTGAACTACGCACCCAATAGACACGCTAGTAGCGAGGTCCTGGTTATGGTCAAACTCTGATCGACAAAAAACCTATGATAGGGGTGACATAATGTAAAACTGGTTTTTTTTTGGAGCTAGCTGTCCCACCCCTATGTGATTGGCCCTGGTGAAGATGCGAATCCTAGGTTTTTTACCTGGGGGAAATATGTCCAACCTGGTGCAGGATGGGATCTGAACTCGACTGACCTGAGGGGAAAGGATAGAGAAAACCGTGAGTGGCTCGTGTGAAATGCCACTGGAGACGAGTGGCCGATTAAGTGCCACAAAAGTGACTGTTGTGTGCTGCTGGCATTTCAGTATCAGTGCTTGCAGCGATTGCAAGATGCAGTTGTAGACGTGGTTGCAGCGATTGCAAGGGTCTGTACAGTTGTTAGATGCGAAATTACAGTGATTGCAAGAAAAGAACCTATTGATAGGCAAAAAGAGAAAAGGATATGCAAAATTGAATATGTGGGACTGCAACTGTGGCTTCTAACCGGTAGAACTGTTGGAAGTGTGTAAGGGATGCACCCAATGTATACCGGTGTGCAGTCCGTCAGGTACGAATCGATGTGCCAATGCATACCAGTATGCGTAGAGCCTCGGAACGAACCGTTGTGTCGTTGTTGCGACTAGGTTCGAACCGAATGAGAATTTGGTGTATAAGGAATGTTATGAACCGATGTATACCGGTATGTGTTGTGCCTTGGAACGAACCGTTGTGCTGCTGCTGCGACTAGGTTCGAACCGGCTGTGGTAGAAATGAAAGGAACTTGCGAGGGTTATTTGTAAGGAATGACATGAACCGATGTATACTGGTATGCGTACAGCCTCGGAATGAACCGTTGTTGCGACTAGGTTTGAAACAGATGAGAATTATTTGTAAGGCAATGTCATGAATAATGTATACCGGTATGCGTTGTGCCTCGGAACAAACTGTTGTGCCGCTGTTGCGACTAGGTTCGAAACGGCTGTGGTAGTAATGAAAAGAACTTGTAAGTTATTTGTAAGGAATAACATGAACTGATGTATACCGGTATGCATAGAGCTTCGGAACGAACCATTGTGCCGTTGTTGTGACTAGTGTAAACTGGTGTGCGTAGCGCCTTGGCACGAACCGTTGTGCCGCCGATGCGGCTATGTTCGAACCAAGCTGTAATAGAATGAAAACTGTGGCAGTATGAAAAGACTTTAGGAGGATCATTTGTAGGGTAATGGGATGAACCGATGTAAACCGGTATGTGCGTCACATCGGAACGAACCGTTGTGCCGCCGATGCGACTGGGTTCGAACCGGGGTGCGGTAAGTATGTATTGGATTTGACACAAAATCGGTTGTGGGGAGAAATGACATGGCCGATGCAAATTGGTTGTAGTATGTATGAAATGAATCCGATGCGACTCGGCTGCAGAGTAATGCAAATGGATCCAAATTGACTCTGATTTTTTTTCTTATGGTTGCTTGTGGCAGGAGCCCCACGAAGGAGACCGAGCTGCAGGAAGCTGTAAAATGTGCCATAACTGTAAACGACTTGGAACATGCCAAGGGTACGAAATACGATACCGCTGATGCGACCGGGATCCGAATCGGGCTGTCGCAGAGTGTTAGGGTGTCACCCCTCTTCCAAACAGAACACATACCAATCACCCAAGCCCTAAGGCTAATCAAGTGCAGACAAGGCACCAGGTGGGTCTAATTACCACCTGAATCAGTCACAGAACCCGTGCAAACAATACATACTAATCTCCTAAATGGATGAGGCGGCAGCCCCCATAGACAGTGAATCCTTTGAGCAACAAAGACGAGTGATATCGGACAACGACCGACAGTGACTCAGAGGCTTGGATCTATGAATGAATCGTAGGTTTGTGGATGGGATGACCAATAAGGCAGAGGGTACCTACAATTCTACTACGCCTGAGCCGAATGATGTTGGGACACGAGCAACAACAATTTGGAAGCAGCAAAGTACGAAAGGGATGCAGGATAGGAAATGTAACAAATTGTAACATTGCGTATGAAACAAAAAGGTTTTTTTTTTTAAAAGAACTTGTGAGAGTTAATTGTAAGGAAAGGACATGAACATACCGGTATACGTAGTGCCGCCGATGCGACCGGGCTCTGGTAGAATGAAAGAACGTATGAGAACTGTTTGTAAGGAAATGGCATGAAACCGATGTATACCGGTGTTTGTAGAGCGCCGGAATGAACCATGGTGCCGCTGATGCAACTAGGTTCAAACCGGGTTGTGGTAGAATGAAGAGAACTTGTGAGAGTTGTTTGTAAGGTAAATTACATGAACCGTATGTCTAGTGCATCGGAAAGGACCATTTGTGCCGCTGATGCAACTAGGTCCGAAGCGGGGAGATGCGATGGTAAGAAGCCTGAATGGAGTGGCACTGTATGCAACGAGTGCAAGGAACAACTGGGATGGTTTTTTGATAACATGAATGTGCACCGGAGACTCACAAACAATTCGCAAGTTCCATTGCGAGAGTTTGAACATGACAAGGAAATGTGATAACCGGAATAACTTTTTAAGACATGATAGGGAAATAGGTTACTAAACCTACCTGTGAACAGCTAGCGAGAACTGCCAACAAAGACCACGAATTTGAGAAGCCGCAATGCACTGGTAATCTAATGTACAGACTCACAAACACAAAGTGAGCTGGGAAGAGCCGGCCTAGTGACATGTGGTATCGTGCCCCGGATTCGACAAAGACCACAGGTGAGTGGTCTTGCTTAAATACCCTCTGGGCTCCTCCCATAAATTCAGGCCACCATACTGGCCTACATATATCAATTTTATTATGGTGTGCTGCATATATATGTGCATTTGTGTAGAATTTAAAATGATACACCAATACAGCACACCACAATGCACATATACCCATGGATCAAAGTTCATTGTGAGAACATGCAGTAAAAATAGCATTTTATCATACATCATTGTAAAGTACATATGAGAAAGTAGCCCAACAGTGTTCATGGTGCTTAAATTCTTAGAATTATAACCGTAAACTAAGACAAAGATAACTTGGGTGACTTAATCTGTCTGTGTTAGCCCTCTAAATAGGTAATGAACGGAGAAAGCAACACAGAATTAGGTCAGACTCCGTTATATCCAATGTCTTTTTAGTAACCTGCACCAAATTCTATCAAAATGAATCTCACTAATTAATATAATTTAATTAAAATACTTAGTAATTGCATTAATAAATGTTTTAAGTTCCATTGGCTTACTGCTACTTCTATATGAATGTGGTTAACTATCTGACACTATCTCTGTCTTGAATACTTTAAAGCAGGGGTTCTCAACTCCGGTCCTCGGGACTCACCAACAGGCCAGATTTTCAGTATTACCTTGGGGAGATGAAGACTAGAATACTGCAATCACTGAGCAGCAAATGATATCACCTGTGATGCATTTCAGTTATCCTGCAAACCTGGCCTGTTAGTTGGGTCCGAGGACAGGAGTTGAGAACCACTGCTTTAAAGAAACCACGTTGGGCCTAAACAAATCAAACCCCCCCTGCAATAGAATTGCTAGTATACTCCTCTCTCCAGTGGCTTGTGGCTCCTATCTTTCCTCTGTTCCAGCACTGTAGCCTCAGTATCTCTCTCATCGCACATTTACGTTTACAGGAACACTTTTTTTCTACATAATGACCACTAGGTGTCACGCTGTTCAAGTTAATTGTTTTTTTTTTTTTCAAGAAGGCATAACATCCTGACTTTTCTTTATAAAAAGGAAAAGTTAACTGTTTTAGGCCTCATGTACACAGGCAGAAAGAATACATTTTTTCTAATGCTTCTTAATGTAACTATTTTAGCCAATGTGTCCATGCATATTGTAGAACTTAGATTCGTATTATAGAGCAGCATTCAGGAGCATAAAAAAATGCCCCAAATCTGTATTCAGAGAGGGGATTACTAGCATAATTTACACACAAAAACTGCATATAAACATGTGGTTAGAATAAATGAATATCCTAGCCAATAAAAAAAATGATGCGCTTAAGCATACACTAACTGCCACATGCTCGTAAACACATAAACACATCAGCTATACCAAAAGAGCCAAGAATGTGTGTAAAGTTGGCAATTGATTAGGTGGCTGTACAGCTGCCGGATGGCTTCCAAGAACCCCCCTGAACAAGCGACACCCCACCCATATGCAGGTCTGGAAACCTCATGTTGGGAGTCACTAAGTAGAGAGGAAGGAGACCAGGGAATGTCCATTCGCTTATCTTCTCTAACTAGTAGGAACCTGGAAGTGATGTATTACATCGCTTCAGTTTCTGCGGTCACTAAAAGCTAATGGAGTGCAATCTGTGCTCCAATAGTTGTAGTGGAGTATGGGGAGACATCAGGGGTCTAATAGATCCTTGAGGTCTCATTAAAAGAGAGCATATATATTTTGTGAGGCCACCATTTTTTTCCAGCACTGCCTTAACCCTCTTGGGCATGGAGTTCACCAGAACTTCACAGGTTGCCATTGGAGTCCTCACCCACTCCATGACATCACAGAGCTGGTGGATGTTAGAGACCTTGCGCTCCTTCACCTTCCGTTTGAGGATGCCCCACAGATGCTCAATAGGGTTTAGGTCTGAAGACCTGTTTGGCCAGTCCATCACCAGTGTCGTCATAAGGGGGCGGAGCTTCCAGATGATGTCAGCGGGTGGACCCGCCCCATATCAATATCAGCCATTGCGGGCATTCGAGTGGGAGAGAGAGACACGAGTCAACATGGGAAGAAGAGAAGAGGGAGAAGGCAGTGGAGAAGACAGCAGCAAAAGAGCAGAAGACAGAAGACCGAGTAGGAGATAGAAGACCCCTCAGGAGAAAGAAGGCCCCCGCAAAAGAGCAGAAGAATGAAGGGCCGGAGAGGGGAGAAGATGCCGGGGCCAATTTAATAAACTTTAAATTTAAAAAGCTGTGTAGTGTGTTTTTTTTCACTTTTTTTTTTTTAGGTGAATAGGTAAGGGTACCCCCATACTCATTCACATAGGGTGGGGGGGCTGAAATCTGTGCCCCCCCCACCCCAAAGCACGAGGACAAGGTGCTTTGGAGTGGGGGCGTAGGGCCCCCCTGCCCCAAAGCACCCACCCCCCATGTTGAGGGCATACGGTCTGGTATGGTCCAGGAGGGGGGGGCGGCGCTCGCTCATCCTCACCCCCTTTCCTGGCCTGCCAGGCTGCATACTCGGATAAGAGTCTGATATGGATACTGGGGGGGGGGGACCCTACACCGTTTTTTTGCCGTGGGGGATCCCCTTAAAATCCATACCAGACTGAACGGTCTGGTACCTCTTGGGGGGGGGGAAAATGTTTTTTTCCTTTTTGCGGGGTTCCACTTCAAGATCTTCAGCACACAAGTTGCACCGCAAGTCGGATCATCATGATCCGACTTCTGGTGCGACTTCTTTTCAAATCAATGGGCCCCCATAGGGAACCATTGATTTTGAATAGAGGCAGAGAACTGCCTGACGAGGCTTAACGCTGTGTATACAATGTTAAGCCACGTTTTTGAGCATTTTGCCGGCTCAGCGTCAAAACAACTGTAGTGCTGCAGCTTCCGAATGCACTGGTCCTGCGTTTGTTTTACAGCATAAGAACGCCGACGCCACTTACAGCTCAAAAACCTCAGCGTGTGTATGAGGCTATTGAATAACATGGAGAGGCGTTTTTAAGCTGTAAAAACAGCTCAAAAACGTGGCGTTAAAAACACTCGTGTGTATGAGGCCTTATACAAGCTACACTACTTTACATTGTAGCAAAGTGTAATTTCTTCAGTGTTGTCACATGAAAAGTTATAATAAAATATTTACAAAAATGTGAGGGGTGTACTCACTTTTGTGAGATACTGGGTGTAAACAGGAACATTGGGAGTGCTTATATTTTAAAAGTAAGAGCAATAATTATAGAGCCATTATTCACAACACTAAACAATGACCTGTGAATGCTTTTAAAGCGATGCCTGTGGAACACGTTGGGTACTGAAGTTTGTTGCCGTCTCACGGGCACAAGCAATTTTAAAGTTTGACATGCTGTGTATCAATTTACTTGGCACAACCTCCTCTGTTATGTTTTACTGAAAACATGGGTAATATATTTCACTTGTGAGCAAAATGTGCGCTTGATAAACTGTGACAAAACTGAAATTACCACTATTTTATTCCCCAGTGTTTCTGCTTTCAGAAAATATAGGCCTAAAATTATTATTTTACCATCTGTGCACAAAAATAGTTCTGCCACCAAAAGGGTTAACAAATAATTTTTATCATGTACATACAGTAGTAGGGATCTGCAGACATAAGGACTTGTCTAGCATATTTTAACAACAAGTGCTGGTTACCACATTTTGCAATTTGAAAGTGCACATACAATGCATCTGAACCAGGTTGGTGATTAAAGACCACAGACAGTGGCACCTAATGTGTTAGACAAATCATATATTTGTATTGCCACAACTCTGACCTCTTCCTGTTACTAATATTAATAGAAAGATCTGTTTTTATAACATTCAACTGAAATCAAAGGACTTTTAGGGCTGGTTCAAACCATAAAAACGCACTCCAGATCCGTTCTGGATACGTTTCTGCATGCACATTTTTAACACGTTTTTGACGCGTTCCAGTGAGTTTTTGATGCGTTTCTGGATGCATACCAGGTGCTTTTTTTCCACCATACTAGGGTCCAGTGCATTTTTGATGTGTTCCAGTGTGTTTGTGATGCGTTTTACTGTGTTCCAGTACAGTCCAGTGCAGGTAAAATGCAGCACGTTCTACTTTTTTTTTCTAGAACTGGAAAGCCCTGGAACTGACTGCACTGGTGTAAACTATACCATTGGAAACCATATAACCTACTTGCCATGCGTTTTTGATGCAGAAAAAAAAAAATGCACTGGACTGCCTGTGGTGTGAACTGACCCTTAAAGCTTTTATGTACACCTGTCATAAACCTGCCATGGGGGTGGCCATTGCTGGAATCCCTCTAAATATTTGCCTTCTATATGAGTGTCAGACATTAAACAGTCATGCAGCAAAGAAAAAAAAAAACCAAAAAAAAACTCTGATCTATATTTGTTCTGAATCAGTGGCAGCCAGGCAATCTGTAATACCAGCATGTAAGGTCAGCAATGGGAGCATACATATTCCTCTCATGACAGGTTCCCTTTTTTCACTTTTTTCCTCTTGCCACATTTCACTTAGATAACAAGTAAACATCCATGCACTTTAAACCGCTTGCTGACCGCATAACACCATTATACGGCAGTTACGTGCCTCTCCTGTGCCTGATCATGCACCTGGTACGTGATCTGGCACTTCCTGGTAGGGGGCGTAAGCACGCACGGCGCCGGCTTTGCTGTAATTACAAACAGCACAAGCCAATCTGCAGCACCCGCTGATCGGCGAGGAGGAAGACAGGACAGAGCTCTGCATATGTAAACAATATAGAGCTCTGTGCTGTCAGTGGGAATGTGGCGGTTTGTTTCCCTGCAAAACAGTAAACACAAACACTGGTTACGCACACAGTTAACCCTTTGATTGCCCTAGACGTTAACCTCTTCCCAACCAGTGTCATTATAGTGACAGTGAATATTTTTAGCACTGATCATTGTATTAGTGTCACTGGTTCCCACAAAGTGTCAGTGTCAGACTGCCTGCCATACTATCACAGTCCCAATATAAGTCGCTGATCGCCGCCATTACTAGTATATGGAAAAAAAATCCAGCATATGTACCATAGTTAGTAGATGCTATAACATTCGAATAAACCACTCATATGCTTATTGGGTTTTTTTGCCAACAATATGTAGCAGAATACACATTGGCCTAAATTTATGAAGAAATTTGATTTTTTTTTAATTGGATATGTATTATAGCAGAAAGTTAGAAAAAAAAAATGTTTTCTTCAAAATTTTCTTTTTCCTGACAGACTCCATGGCAGCATACGTATGGGTTAACCCCGCCTCCTCTCCACTCCTATAGGACCCCACTCCCATAAATTTAGGCTCAGAGCCAGGGGCCGTGTTCCCCCAGGATATCCTCACCTCTCCTCCGCCCCAATTGGGTATGCATACGACGGTACCTCAGACAGTCCTTTTTCTTTTAAAACTTCTTTTGTAAAAAAAAAAGATTGAAAGACGATATTATGTATAGGTTAATTTTTTTTTAGTTTAAAGAAGTATTTAAATCCGGTTACACATAAGACGATGTATAACAACCGTTTTTTTGGGTTATTCGTATACTCACCAAATAAGCTTACAATATCGTAGATGATTGATACCATGTATACGACCTAAAAAAAAGGTATATGATCATTACCGCCGCTAGTCGCTGAATATAACCCTGACACTATCATACCGTCCGTCAGACTGTGACTGTG
>BLSH010054209.1:785096-795618 GCA_018402905.1 Glandirana rugosa | reverse complement strand
CCTCCTCTCCTGCCGCTATTAGTAGCTGGCAGTAAAGTCAGAGAGTAGGATTACTACAAGCCCCTATGCTCTAAGGCAGGGTTTCTCAACCAGGGTTCCTCCAGAGGTGGCTAGGGGTTCCTTGGGCAATGGTCAATTTCTACCTCTCAGCTAAAAAGATCAATGATGTCATTGGGAATTTAGCTATCTGTAAGGGGGTAATTCTTCCCAATGACCACAAGTGTAAGGAGCATTCTTCCCATTGACCATCACACTAATGTATCATGAGTTGTAGATTTTTAATTTTTAGCAGGGGTTCCCCCGAAGAATTATTTCAAGGGTTCTTCGTTGTTGAAAAGGTTGAGAAAGGCTGCTCTAAGGTATACTACATACTGTAAAATACCTAATTTCAGATCGCCTCCCACCACTCTTCTCCGCCAAAATAAAGACTACAGCGAGGGGGTGTGGAGGGGGGGGGGGGAATAGCACAGCGGTCACGTGACCTCCTGGTTGACATCAGAGGGGAATCTCATTTCATTACATTTAATGTACCCTTAAAGTGGATTTGAACAAAAAAAAAAAAATCAAGATTTGCAATCTTATAGGGAACATTTATAAATGTTAATTGTGTTAGCGTAGTACCCTGAAAAATCGACCTTTTGTCTAGAATACCTAATAAAAAATAGCAGCGCACTCAGAGTGCCTACTGCCACATAGCTGTAAATGTTCAATGTGAGATCACCTTAAAAAAGTGACTGTAAACGTTTGTTTGTTATTTTTAATTTAAAAAAAAACAACAAACATGCCTATACTTACCTGATCTGTGCAATCATTTTCCACAGAGCAGCCTCGATGCTCTTCTTCTGGGGTGCCCCGCAGGTGCTCCAGGCCCCTCCTCTTCATCAGGTGCCCCCCCACCGAAAGCAACTTTCCCTGGGGGCACCCGCGCGGGCTTGCTCCCAAGTTCCACTGTTGCGTCCATTGACACAGACAGCAGGACTCAGCCCCACCCCCCGTTCTTGTTTCACCAGATTTTATTAACAGCAGCAGGAGCCATCTGTTCAATGGCGGAGCAAGACAGCAGCTGGAGCAGCCAGGCTCGTGCACATCGCTGGATCAGATTGGGCTCAGGTAAGTAAAGGGGGGGGGGGGGGTCTGGAGGGAGCTGCAGCACAGAAGGGCTTTCCCCTTAATGCATAGAATGCATTAAGGTGAAAAACCTTGAGGCTTTTTCAACCACTTTAAGCCTAGTACACACGATATAACGCTTTAGGAAACAATCGAACCATAATCGGATTAGTACACCGCTTTCGAGAGCTGATCAGGATAGGTCATGCAAAATTATCTGATGGGACATGCATGAAACATTTTTTCGTACAAAACCAGATTGTACGATTTTCGTTTAATCAGTACAGTTTTCGTCCAAAAATACAATACAAATACAATACAAATACAATACGTTATATCACTTTTGGAGTCTTTATTCTGTTGTACTAGAATTCCAGATTTTATACAGGTTACATCGGTCCGACTCTGACCAATGCAACTATGCATATTACATGCCTTCCTGATCTCCCTGGAAGCTGGAAATCACTGAAGTAAACACCGCTACTCCAGTGATCTCCATTTGCTTCTGCACCCTATGCTGAGCGACTGCCCTGCTGCATTCTGAACACAAGAGGTCAGCTGCTTGGCACGAGAGCCATTCAGAGAATGCTTTGCATTTTCTGAATGTATGTAAAGTGATTGGACGAGGTGGAAAAGCAGGGTGGCGCAAATACACTCAAATGAGATGCAAGATTGTTAAAAAAAAAAAATTAAATCTTTTATAAACATTTAACTACTTCAGCTCCGGAAGGATTTGCCTCCTTCCTGACCAGGCCAGCTTTTGCGATATGGCAGTGCGTCATTTTAGCTGACGCAGTCGTGCAACGCTGTACCCAAACAAAATGGATGTCCTTTTCCCCCACAAATAGAGCTTTCTTTTGGTGGTATTTGATAACCTCTGAGGTTTTTATTTTTTGCGCTATAAACAAAAAAAGTGAGACAATTTTTACTTTTACTTTGTTATAATACATATCCAAAAAATATATATATATAAAAAAAAAAATGTATTCATCAGTTTAGGCCAATATGTTTTTTTCTACAAATTTTTTGGGGAAAAAAATAAAAATAAAAATCACAATAGGCGCATATTGATTGGGTTGCGCAAAAGTCATTGTGGGTACAAACTACGGGATAGATTTAGGGACTTTTTTTATTTTTACTGGTAAAGGCGGCAATCTGCGATTTTTAGCGGGACTGCGACATTGCGGCGGACACATCTGACCCCAAATTACACTTTTTGTGGACCGGTGACATAATATTGTGCTATAATATTGCACCGATCAATGTATAAATGACACTGGCAGGGAAGGGGTTAACACTAGGGGCGATCAAGGGGTTAAGTGTGTTCCCTGGGTGTGTTCTAACTGTAGGGGGGATGGGCTGGCAGGAACATGACAGATCGCTGTTCTTGATGACTGGGAACAGAAGATCTCTATCATGTCATCTGCCAGAATGGGGATCCGCCTTGATTACATTGGCAGATCCCTGTTCTGCCTCTGTGTAGAACGATCGTGGGTCGCCAGCGGACATCAAGTCCATGGGATCTGCAGGAACACTCCAACGGCACCTGCAATCCCACATGCACGGACCAATGTACAGGTACGTTGGTTCGCGCAGGAGAGCTGACCCGCCGTCATTGCTGGTCGGCAAGTGGTTAAAGTGATTGTAAAGTCTCATTTATATTTTTTTAAATAAAAAACATGTTATACTCACCTCCTCTGTGCAGTTGGTTTTGCAAAGAGCAGCCTGGATCCTCCTCTTCTCAAGTCCCTCTTTGCTGCTCCTGGCCCCTCCTTCCTATCGAGTGCCCCCACAGCCAGCAGCTTTCTATGGGGGCACCCGAGTCAGAGCTCAGTGTATCCATTCAGACACAGACCCCCAACCTGGCCCCACCCCCTCTCCCCTCTGATTGGCTGACTGACTTCTATTGACAGCCACGGGAGCCAATGACGCTGCTGCTGCGTCTCAGCCAATCAGGAGGAGTGTCACGGACGGCTTAGACATTCATGGACATCACTGGAGAGAGATGGACCTCAGGTAAGTAATTAGGGGTGCTGGAGGGGCTGCTAAACACAGAAGATTTTTTTTCTTAATGCATAGTTTGCATTAAGATAAAAAAACGTTCTGCCTTTACAACTCCTTTAAAAAGATAATTGTAAATTTTCTTTATTCTAGTAAAGCAAACTTTTTTTTTTAGCTCCATAAACTCCTGAAGCGTTTTTTTTTTTTTTTATATCATTATAAAAGGATATGTATGTGTAGCTCAAATTGGACCCTTTGTCCAGATTTTTTAGCGGTCTCCAATGGGGAGATTACACCTGCCTATTTGTCCTGTTGGCTATTATTGAAGAAATACAAACTGATGGGAAATCTAACATTTTACAGTTCCCTAAACAGGAATAGAGGGGTAATCTTTTAATGGGGACACTTGTTCTAGGCACAACTCTCTAAGAAGGTAATTAACCACTCTTTGTAGAGATACTTTCTCTTTCTGTTCCAATTTCACGACTGAAAGTAGAAGGGTCTCCCAAATTGGACACAGACAATATACAATAAACTGAAATGGGTTTTACCTCTCTCTAAACCCATCTAAAATTGAAAAAAGTTTGTTTTTATGCAAGGATTTTTGAAGCATAACTTACCTGGTGCTGTTTTGTAGGAGGCTGTTCGTGTTGGCATCACAGGTACATTCTTACTTAACGGACTTGTTGGACTTTGCAAGCTTTGCCTTTGTCTCTGCTTCTTCAACTCTTGCTCCCTCTCCTGTGCAGCTCTGATCTCCTCTTCAATCATTGACAGTGTTCTCTGCTTCCTTGATCTAAGTTTAAAAGGGCCAACTGTTACCTCAGATTCTTGTGTTGCCAGAATGGAGGCAGTGCTTCTGAGTTCAGCAGCTTGGGAATACTTGCTAAAGTAGCTCTCCTGCCTAGTTTCTTCAATGGGATCTTCTTCAGTTACTGGAGGTATAGACAAAGGTTCAGGGATTTTGTGTTGCCGAGTTGGAGGCTCTTGCGCTGAAGCCTTTGGGGTTACTGCTGTACCTCTTGTTTCTTGCACCGGTGAAGAAACTTGAGGTGGCTCAAATACAGTTTCATCTTGACTCTCTGGAGTATATGGCCTTGGCTCCTCTTTTACTGTGTCCTTCTGTTCATTGAAGTCCTCCCGCCTTTCATTGTTGGGCACTTCTGGATGCTCTTGTATACTGTAGTCTCTTATCCCAGCTTTTTCAGCAAGGGCTTGTTGAATTACATTTTGTACCAACACACCAGCCTGATATTCTATTGGATCCTCAGAACCAATAGAGTCATGCAGCATAGAAGATGGTGAATAAAAGCCTTGATCACTAAATGATTTGGACTCTCCCTCTACTATGTAATCATTCTCATGTAAAGGTGTTTGTGGTTGTGAGAAGTCACCAAGTGAATGTTCATGTAGGGTATTAATAGTTTCATTTGATGCACCACTGTCACTAATATTGTCCATACTGAAATCATTTGAAAGTGTCTCCATAACTGTGGTGTCCTGAGATTTTACAGATAAGTCATCTAAACCAGAGTCCAGCTCCTCAGGTATAGAAGACACAGTAACAGATTTAATAAAACGATCTGAAATGTCAGCATCCTCATCCTTCACAACAGTAATTTTTGCTGAAGCACTGACAAATTCATGGTCCTCTGTCAAGGCCTTACCAGAGTGGTCGCTTGAAGACTTTGGTGAAAGTGTCTGATAGGTTCTTTGCTGGTCTTCAGAAGAACAAAGATCTTGTTCCGCTTTGACTAGTGACACATCAGGTTTGACTGTCTCACACTCATTAAATGGATTTGTTTGTGTGACAGATGACTGAGCTTTGCTATCATGGCTTACTTTATAGAAAGGTTTCACAGAAAAAAGGTTGGGAGCAACTGATCTCTTTGGTGGGGCTCTGAAGCTGGTCTGGCTTGTATTTTCCATGTTTAAAAACTGTTTTCTTGCCGCTGAGAAATCTATTTGTTCAGTAACAATGTCTTCCTTATTCACAGTAGGAGAGGTTTCTGAAGGTACAGGTGAAACAGAAACACTTTTAATTGGTGGTGAAGGTATGGCCTGCTGTTTTTGTTTGCGCTCTTTATATCTTAGATGGGACTCCAGGTGGTCAGAATCTAGCTGCTCCTCTATTGTTTTTTCTTGAGGTGGATTCCACCATTTGGTTGCAATACCTGGGTTCTTTTTGACAGCTTGGCTTTTAATAAGCTCAATCCTCTCCTTTTCTAGTTCTATAACTTCCTCTGATGGTCTGACCTTTCTTACTCTTATATGTTCCTTCTCATTGAGATCTTCAAACAGTTTTGATGGCTTTTTTTCCTCGTGGAATGCACGAAGCTCAAACTTTGCTTCTTTTTTAATGACTTTTGGAATATTCTCTCCATCTTTTGATGACCTCCGTGAACTATTTGAGGAATTTGGGCTGGCAGGGTATGTAAACACATCAGTATGATCATCTTTCAACTCCTCTCTAGAATGTCCATTCATTTTAATTGGTTCCATGCTCTCTGTGGATTTATCAATTTCTACAACTGGGAGAGGTTTACGATCCACTGCTATAATATCCATTTCTGGAGTGCAACAGTCATAGCTAATGCTAACAAAAGGACCTGAGCCATCAACGGTTATAGAAGCAGCTGGTTCTGGAGAAGTCGATCCATTGAAGGGGTTGTCTGCAGCAGTGTCACAGCAGTTTGCTTCCAACACCTCATCTAAGTATTGTATCTCTTTAGCAACATCGCTGTCTAGTGATTCATGTCTGTCCTTTAGTCCATTATGGCTTGCAGCAGTAGAGAGTAGGTTACTCGGATGGTCCGCTACAAGATCAGAACTGACTACAGTCACTCCTCTAGGCTCGGACACCTCAAAATCCATAGTTTCGTTGCTTGTCAAGACAATATCTATAGGTTTTAAATGGTTGGCACTATTTTGTTCCTTGTCCCTCTTCAATTTAAAATCATCCTCTGGAATTGGTGGTCTCTAAAAAAAATAAAATAATAATATGTTATCAAATGAACTTCAGAGGACACATTATATAGAGTGGTTGGTGGAATATGGTGAAAGATGTGTGATATACATTACTATGAACATTTTAATGTACTTAATGTATAAATGCCTTTCTTTAAAGACTAAAGTGGTCAAATCCCTCCAAACAGCCATAAGATTGCGTTGAGTAAATTAAGTGAGACACTAGAACGTATGTATGATGGTAACATAAAGCTCCAAACTGCTTTGTATTGACTTTGACATTAAAGAGGTATTAAAGTGTTACTAAACCCAGGACCCTGCATTCACTATATCTGGTCTCCCACAGTACACAGAACATGCAAATGCAATTATTTTATTAAATCTAAACAGCTAAAAACTTTTTTTCATCAGCAGTTAGAGCAGTCTTGTGACTTCTATCAGTGTCTGGATAAAGCGTGTAGGAGTTTCCATTCTACTTTGACTGTCCTATGAGGCCGCAGGACCCCTGATCCTCTATCTGGACAGTGCTGATTTGCCCTGTGCTGATCACATGCACTCTCCCAAGGAAAAAAGAAAATCTCTAGCAATACACACCAAACTGAGCATGTGCAGCATGTCCCCTAATGCTCTGTTCTATCAGGAAATGGACTAGAGTCAGTGGAAGAAGCGGGGGATCAGAGAAGACGGGATCAAACAGCCTTTATACGCAATGCAGAGGATTAACCCTTTAGGTTCCACAGTGAGAACAAGCATGCTTTACTGCATATACAGACTGACTTTACGGTTGTGGTTTTAGTAACACTTTAAACCCAAAACAAAAAAATATTTTACAGCTTACCAATGGTAGCTGCATTCATTTTTTTTAAACTTTTCCCCCTTTGTTTTCACCTACAAATGTGCCCAGTAACACACCTCTTGTATTAGAATGCCCCCACCCTGAATGAAGGAGAACAGGGGGCACCATTTGGATATCAGCATTTTTAATCTGAGGGGAAGGGAGTATTAGATGGACTAACAGACTTTGACAAGCTATAGATGATTTGATTTTCTTTCCTGCAACCATGGGTTGCAGGAAAGAAAAAAATCACTTGATTCCCCCATCAACACAGTCAACGAAAATGAAAGAAAGAAAGCCTAAAATGTAAATGAATGCAGCCACAACATTAAAGACATGGCAATCTGTAATATAACAAAGGTTTGCTTTTGGGGTTAATACTGCTTTTTAAAAAAAAATGGTTAAAAAAAATAAGCCCATTTTACTTTATTAGCAACATTATTAGTAAGATACTCGAGTTCTGTATGCATTATGGAATACGATGTTCAATACCTATATTTTATTCTTTATTTTATCAGCAGCAACTATGTACACCATTTTCTGTCACTGGACAAATAATTTAAGCAGAGGTTTAGTTTCTGGGACATGTTCCCAATCTCTGCACCTGTGAAAGCAGAATTCATAAACTGCTCACTCATAAAACATTCTCTCCTTGATAAATATTACTTCTTACCTTTGACAAGAAAAACAAATGCAGGCTCCAGAAAATGTCTATTGTAACGGTTTGGGACTGATGAGTGTCATGTAAACATTGTTAGAGCAGGATGTTGGTAAATTCTTCACATGCTTTGCTTGTCCCTAGGCAGTAACATATGACCTACCATACCATTGTGGTATTGGAAGTCACTTCAAAAACCTTATTTTTGTTATGTCTGGGAGCTCATTCACACAAGACTAAAGCTGGATCACTTTGTTTTTAAAGTTACTGCTTTTTAAGCTTTAAGGCTGGTTTCACACCTATGCGAATTGGGTGCGGCTTAAACCGCATCCAATTCGCAGGACACTTGAAAACACATGGTTTTCAATGTGTCCGGTTCACATATGTGTGGTGCATTCGCACTCCGCATTGCACAAAAAAGCGAATTCCCAGCCCGTTGAGTTCAATGGGAGCGCATCTAACATGGAGATGCACTCCGCACTGAAGAGGGATATTTTCCCCAGCTCGTGGCCCCTCCTCTATATCTCCCCCTGCAGCTTCTGCGCTGTGGGGACGGACAGGAGCCACCGAACGGCGGCTCCGCCCCTTCCCGGCAGCAGACATGCTGGAATCCGCGCCGGACTGGTGTGAATCCAGACTAAAAGTAGAATTACACACTAATGTTTTAATTGGATGGGCTTTAGAAGAAATAAATCTGAAATCTGACTTGCTAACAGCTAAAACCAACGGTCATTATTCCGTACTCTTACTCTTGGACCTCTCCGCTGCCTTTGATACAGTTGATCACCCCCTCCTCAAAATCTCTGTTGGTTCGAATCTTACCTTTCTCTACCTCTCCAACTCCTCTTACCATTGGGGTCCCCCAAGGTTTTGTCCTTGGACCTTGGACTATTCACGATCTGCACGTCCTGCCTGGGTCAGCTGATAGCCTCCCATGGCTTCCACTACTATTTTGCCAAAGACACCCAAATCTTTCTCTCTGCCCCTCAGCTCACCCCATCATTCTCCTCTCACATCACTGATTTACTAACAGACATAGCCTGGATGTCACACCACTTTCACAAACTGTATCCATCTAAAACTGAGCTCATAACATTTCCTCTCCCACATGCCCCTTCCCCTGATTTCTCTGTCAAGATCAATGGCACAACTATCAGTCCGTGCCCACATACCGAGGTTTAGTGGTAACCCTAGACTCTGAACTGTTCTTTCAGACCCACATCCAATCCCTGTCCAAATCATGCCACCTTAGCCTCCGCAACATCTCTAGAATACGCCCCTTTTTAACCAATGACACCACCAAGCTTCTAATTCACTCCCTGGTTATCTTTCGCCTCAACTACTGCAACTCTCTCCTCATTGGATTACCTTTACATACACTATCACCCCTTCAGTCCATCATGAATGCTGCTGCAAGACTCATCCACCTTACCAACCATTCAGTGTCTTCCACCCTTCTCTGCCAATCCTTCCACTGGCTTCCACTCACACAACAAATAAAATTCAATGTACTAACAGTAATTTACAAAGCCATCCACAACTCTGCCCCCAACTACATCACTAACCCAGTCTCTAAATACCAACCAAGCCACTCTCTTCGATCCTCCCAAGACCTCCTGCTCCCTAGCTCTCTTGTCACCTCCTCTCATGCTCGCCTTCAGGATTTCTCCAGAGTTTCTCCCATCCTTTGGTACTCCCTACCCCAATCTGTCCGACTGTCTCCTAATCTATCCATCTTTAGAGGATCCTGAAAACCCTTCACTTTAAAGAAGACTATCCTGCTTCTAACTAACTAATACACTGTTTTACTTTCTCCATCAGCTCCTCCCCCACAGTTATTACCTTTTGTATCGAATGACCCTCCCTCTTAGATTGTAAGCTCTAATGAGCAGGGCCCTCGGATTCCTCTTGTACCAAATTGTAATGGAACGAATGTCTGCCTTCATTTTTTTAAGAGCTACGCAAACTGTTGGCGCTATATGAATCCTGCATAATAATAATAATAATAATAATAACAGCTCCCTTCACCTTTGACAATTGTAAAGTAAATTGTTAAGCATTAGAACCTCCTTTTACTTCTCCCATTAGGATCAGTCATTTTTTAATACATATTGTACTGGTGGAACTTTCTCATTGTGGAAGGGTTCTAGTGCAAATTGCTGATGGCCAACCTAGTGACATTTCCCAATGCATTCCCTGTGCTTCACCACATGAATTTACAGATCACATCCATGATTCTTCTTACAGCATCTACCTGCTTGGAACGCAGAAAAAAAGTGAATTTTACTGAGGGATAGTAAAGGGCATAGCAGCCATGCTTAAGTCCCCTGGCACAGGGGCCCAGCCACAGCTACAGCTGTCAAGACCCATGATACTATGCTCCACATAGTACCCTATGAATAAATATAGACCATATTGCACAGATTTTAGGCTTTTCCCCCCAGCAAGGGATGGAGGTCCTAAGTCAGGCATCATCCTATCTTGGGCTTGGGAACCAAAAGTTACATACCAAACTCACATAGTAATTTTTATTTCCAATGGGTTTTACCATATGAAGTGGTGGGCAAGTCCATTTGATGACGGAAAAGGGTCAATATAGATCTTCCTTCTCTCTACTCCAGCACCTTCCCATTTGCCCAGACCATCCATTGTAGAAAAAGGCCAGTAGGCCAGTGCAAAACAGTGCAAGTGATGGGAGGGGCTGAGCTATACTATGGCGCTGCAGGAATGTGTTGCTAATTTCATACTAGAATGCTCCAGGATTTGGGACATTTAGAGAATTGACAAGTTACTAATGCTCGCATCACACTTTAGAACCCCTGTCCCACTACCATTTTGGGTAACCTTTATTTTTAATGATACACTCAAACCATACATTGAAAACCAAGGGTTCGGGTTCTATCCTACTACGGACTGAATCCTGGAGGTAGGGAACGACCCCCCTTTTCGGATTT
>BLSH010054209.1:760161-779248 GCA_018402905.1 Glandirana rugosa | reverse complement strand
AAATCGCTCCATGGGGGACAGAATAAATACAATTTAAAGAGTTTCCAGCCTCTCCCAACTCTTGTTGACTGGGGTCCTACTTTAAGCAAAGTAATGGCTCTATTTAGCACTAAAACATTCACAGACAGCATCCCTTGCAAGGTAACTGCTGGTTGCTGTTTTTCTCAAGGTCACAGATTGTTAGAACATTGCCTCCTTTTCATCAAGAGCTGCATGCTGCATAAAATCCATCACGTGTGAGATACAAGTAGCTGTTATCTCCCTATGGATATGTTGGCAAGATGGCCAAAAATTAGGCAAATGACTTTCAAGCTTCTACAAATGAGGACTGGTATTGGGAAGAGAACATTCTCTCTTCAATTATAGGCAATATTTTTTTTTTTCCCTAACAAACATTTTGTTTTGAATAGAACTGGAGATGGGTTAGAACCAATATCAGGTTTTTATCACTGTCTATGTCTTCATTGGTGAGATCACACAGCTCACAGGTACAGAGATTTGTCAAATGAGGCAAAGACATCCACAAAAATCTCATAAGGTTTCTACCCAGTCTACCACTAATTAAAACATATTCAGTTTTGTCTTGCATTGTAATTAACATACAATATATCTTATTGTGTTGACCCTCCCTACACACTTTCATTACATACTGTAAATACTGCTTGATTTAAAATTATAGTGGCATATGGTGAGGCTAGGTCTATTTCTATAGAATTGACATGATGCCCAAATAAAGCAATGTCCAGATGTTATTATACCACTGGGAAAAGAGAAAAAAAGTGTCCCTCAGAAGATCTAACCAGCAATCCCCTTCTAGCAAATAAAAAGTATCACAAGAACTCATTGAAGAATATGTGGCATAAAGGTTTTTTATGCTAACCCAACGTCCACAGAAAATACAGCTATGAAGTCATTCCATGGGCGCAGACATAAAAAACTGTATACTGTAAAAAACAAGCCTATTTCTGCACCCAGGAGTCATAAGCGTTTCCTGAAAAAACCCAAGATAGGGTGCGGCTGTACACTGGTAACTGCACATCTAAGCGTCTACATGCGTACAGGGACTGATGTGTGCCCCTGGATGCAGACAGGTTTCGTCCATTCATCGCTGTAAGCCAGCAAACACTTGGAAGTGCGGTTACCAGCAAATTGCTGCAACCTGTCATTCATTTGTGTAAGCTGCTGCCCATGGCTGTATGCATAGTCCTATACTCCAGGATGCAGAAATATATGCTTCTATTGATAGTGTATGGCCCACTGTACCCATGTGAATGAGCCCTAAGAAGCAAGTAACAAACTAGCAGTATTCTCTGCCAGTGGTTATCACAGGGTATACAATCTAAGCAAAATGTTCAATTCCTAGATCTCAAACAGACTGCAGGACTCTGGGGCCCGGCTCAAGCTTCTGACAGCTCACTTCCAGTGTAAAAAAAGTTATACGTTTTATTGATATATGAGGCTAAAAATACAGCCCTGCAGGAAAAGTTTTTTTTTTTCATCTCAAAATGGCCTTAGTCATCACACAAGGTGCTTGAGTATGTTTAGCTGTGCATAAGTGGTCTTGGACACCTAGGTGAACAAATGGGTACACCTGGAAATGTTGAAACCTAAGCACAGCCCACATATAGGACTGGACTAAAGTATAGTAGGGCTGAATGAAAAAAATCTGACAGCTCAGTAGGAGTCACTACCTATCTGATGTTAGTACCGCAATCTCCCCTGCTGTTCTATTGTGTTCTGACAGGGGAGGACATGCCCCTTTGAACATTGAATGGCCGGCTTCTGATGGACCGAGTGCAGTACACACGAGCCAGTTTCTATTGAACTGGCTGATGCAGACCGACATTCGGCCCATGTGTACTAGGCTTTAGATTTGGAGCTGTAGCATGTTCTCTTCATCTCTGAATTCCACAACCTATTGGCGTGGCTTAATTCACCTCTCTACTGGCAACAATAGTCCAAAGGTAAGCTTCTTTTGTAAATTCTAGTTTCTCTGCTATATTTGAACGTTGGCTTTAATACTTTTCACTGACTGTGAACAAGTACTGTATGTAGATCAGAAAAGCAAATGCAAAGTCAGAAGTCCTAATCTGCATTCTTGTTCTGGGTTAGCGATTTACTGAATCCAGATGGGTAAATGTGATAGCCAGTCAACTGGCATTTGTAGAAATAGAAGCCAGCATCAACAGCCTTCAGGTTCTCCTCAAGATAGGTTTACCCATCTCTCCAGCTCTTAAATCCACTGCTGGTGGAACTTAAGGGGTTAATGTGACTTCCTGAGTTTGTGGGACATCTGTGCATGTAATCAGCAGGGTGGGTCCCAAGTCAGTCAAAGGACATTCATTAAAAAGTCTCTATTATTAGTACCTGATATAAAGCTTGTAAATTGTTCTCCGGGCAATAAAGTGTAGCTAGGGAGAAAAACTGTTTTCTCCTAGCAAAGAACTTGGGGTTTGCTTTTATCTTCAAACTCACAACCCTTCAAAGTTCATGACAGAATAAGCCTTAAACTTTGAAGGATTGCATTGTTTTGGATCAAGTGGATGCAGATGAATCCAGCTATATGTGTATTGTTGATTTCCATGTAAAGCATCCAATATTATAAATTCCTGCACAATCTAGTTGTTAAAGGCACATTAGCATCTTTGGGCTGGGGAATACATACCAGTTCAGTGTACTCTTAATTGGTTTTTAATGAGTTCTTAAAGCCAGACTGCGTGCAGAACAGGGACTCTAGACTGGTAGAAATTAAGGGAAATATTAACCTCCTTTGGGAGTTTAAATTTACACAGTTTTGGCATCTACAGAATTCCATTTCAGACAAAAAAAGCCTGCATGTCTAGATTAGAGGGTTTTCAGGAAATAAGAATAGAGATAGGATGCATTAATTAGACATGCTTGGACATTATACTAATCAGTAACCACTATAGATACATTTGCATTTTGTACACCTACCTACCTATTACACAAAGCTACTAAAAACACAAAGCGTTCACAATACTACCAATGGATAGTAGAGCGTAACTATTTTGAGTTTACTATGCACACAAGGATCTGGCCTCTAAAACAAAATACTTACCAACATACATACCAAACTGTCAAGACACATCCACAAAAGGTAAAAAAGGCAGTGTAATTCCAAAGCCTCCTGCCATGATAAATTGTGTCTACCCTACTTGCTGTTCAATGTTCTGTGGGGCATGAAGGGCGCATGATCATTTGCAAAATGGGGAGAATATCCTGCAGAATGTGGGACATCTGGCAATGAACAATGGCATATTGTCCTTTGGGAGCCCACATAAAGCCCCCTTGTGTTTTAGAGGTCTCTGGTGAACCTACAAAATGCCCGGAACACTGGAAGTCTTCCTAGGTTTGTGAAGGAGCTGTAGAAGTTCCCAGTGAACACGATATATGATAAAGGAGCCAATATTATTGTCATCAAGCAGTACCATTAGTGATGTAATTTTTGGCTCTATGGGGAACATTATCCCTCACTTCCTGTCAGGACAGGAAGTGATGGAAAATCTCTCCAATAGAGAAACCTACAAAAAAGCCCCACATTTTTAGTAGAGAAACATGGACAGCCAGTTTTTATGGCTGTCCATGTGCCAATGAAAAACACCCACATTTCTTGTATGGGCATCACAGGGGCAGGTAGCAAGGGGTCACAGACAGGAACAAACATCTGACAGTTATTTTAACTCATTCCCCACTTCAAATCCAAAATTTCCATCAAAATGATTGTCTAAAATTAAAGCAGAACTAAGCCCATAAATTTAACGGTTTCCAAAAACAGTTACATATCTGGCATTCCAGGAATGCTAACTGTCACATTTGCTTGTGATCTCAACCAAACTGTCAAACCATTAAATGGCTGTTGTCATAACTGATCACATGTGCAGCATCATGGAAGCTGCAGATCAAACAAAGGCTTAGATGGTAGCTTCCTTGGCTGAAAAGGATAGGAGGGTTTAGTTCCGCTTTAAACTGCTCATACACTCATACATTTCTAATAAACAGCTTCCTTCATCCTTACTAAACAGCCTGGTTGGACGGATTTCTCCTGACAACTATTGTATTATGACAGCTGACACCCGCTGTGACTGCATCTGCTTGGATGCAGATGTTGTTCAGCCAACAATTTTCCATCAGGTTCCTTTGACAAAACATCAACTTTTTTCAAGCTGGGTGGTGTCAAAACAGACACCAATGGCTTGAGTTTCAGCCGACTGAGCAGGAGTCGAGCTGTAGAAGGCAGCCTTTAGGCTTGAAGTGTCCATGGTCTTTACCCACTAATTAATATTCACAAGATCAGTGTGCGATGTGTGGTAACCCATAGCAACCAGTCACAAATTATCACTGCTTTAGTATGCGGAGCAATCATCTATGGCTGCAATAGATATGTACATCCCAGCTCTATGCAAGCCATTTAAGTCGATTTACTAAAACTGGAGAGTGAAAAATCTGGTGCAGCTTTGCACAGAAACCAATCAATTTCCAGATTATTTTTTTTGTCAAAACGCAATTGAACAAGCTGAAATTAGGAAGCTGATTGGCTACCGTGCAATGCTGCACCAGATTTTGAACGCTCTAGTTTTAGTAAATCATCCTCCTAATGAAGAAAGGAGGGATTGTCCCAACCAAGACCAAGGACATATCTAAACTGAATCCTGATATTTTTTGCTGTAAAACAAACTCTAACGATACCAGAAAACGATGTCCACATTTCTCAGTTACTAGTATTTGAATCAGTTTCTAAAGTTTAGAGTGCTGTGCCAGGTCTTCTCTAAGTGTCCAGCTGCTGCTCTCTATGAAGTGATGTACAGAGCACTTGGGCTACTGACTGCTGCTTGCTCTGAGTAACAGGCTAGAACTGTACTTCCCCACCGCGCTTATTTTCACTTTCGGATGTAAAATCTGATCAGAATATTGCCGAGAAACAGAAACCGCCTGTGGTCAGTCCTAAACACAGACAATTGTTGTTTCCAGCACATAGAAAAACATACAGATGCTAAATCCTTTCCTTGAAAGTACTTAGTCTTGGTTGAAGTTGGCACTCAAAGAAAGCAATCGTAAGCCAATAAAATGACCAAAAATGGCAAGTCAAGCTCGGGAGGCTAGTATTGTTTCCAATCAGACAGAAGACCTCCAAATATTGTGTGTAATATGCAAAAGCCTTCTCAGATTCACAATGAGTGGTCTCCAAAGGTAATAGACAAAGACCCCCATCCTTGATTGCTCTTCACATGCTGAGTACAGGCGGTGAGGCTATAAAACAAGTTTACGAGCAGCCTTTCTACCAGGATGCAAGTAGTCACAAAAGGGAAAGCAGTGCTGATGACACAGAAGTAAAAGCTTACCCCTCGGATTGTCCTGAGCCCAGTATCTGTGCTGTCCCAATCCTTCCTTCTCTCTATCCAACTCAAAATTCCATCCCTGCTTTCTTGCAAGGAATGATGTCACAGGAATGGGGGCTGGGATTTACACAGAGGGCAGCTCTGACTTCAAGTCAGTTTGTACAATGAGACCCTTCTAACACTAGTCTAAAAAAAAGTGTGTGAGGGCGGGGAAGGGAAAGGAAATCCAGGCCCCTTCTTTACATACACAGGCTTGTTGTCCAAGGCTTGTGACAGCGTCTGCCTGCCTTAGACCTTACTTCTTCATTAGTAAACGGGGATTTCTGGGCAGCTTGAACAGACAGATGTTGGAGTGTCAGTCAGGACAGCGCTGCCTGCAATATACATCATGGAGGAAAAGGGGGTGGAGGGGAGGAAGCACAGCAAACATTTCTATTGTGACTAAGTAGCTAGGAAGGATATATGTTTGGCCTGCTTGGCTGCCTTCGTGCGGCTATTGTATAAAACAGGTGATCATTTGAAAAAAAAAAAAAAAAAAGTATTTTATTGCTAGAACACACAGACTACATGTATCTAAATGGGTTTCTAATTTTGATGGGGTTATTTACCCCTGATATAAAAGTGAAATTTATTGCAATTAAAGTGGTTGTATACTCAATCGTTTTCAGCTAAGGAAGCGGACATCTTAGCCTCTGTTTAATCTGCAACTGCCATGATGCTGCACATGTGATCCATTATGACACCACCCATTGGATGGTTTGCTAGTTTGGTTGAGAGCACAATCAAGGAGACAGCTAGCATTTCCGGCATGCCGGGAATATTAACTCTTCTCTGACACTGTCAAATCGATGGGTTTACTTCCGCTTTAAATTCAAAATACTAGCAATATGTTACAAAGCCATTTACAACTCTGCCCCAACTACATTACTAACCTGGTCTCAAAATACCAACCTAATCGTCCTCTTCGTTCCTCCCAAGACCCCCTGCTCTCTAGCTCCCTCATCACCTCATCCCATATTCGCCTCCAGGACTTCTCCCGAGCCTCTCCCATCCTCTGGAATTCCCTACCCCAATCTGTCAGGTTGTCTTCAAATCTATCCACTGTTAGGTGATCCCCGAAAAATTCTCTCTTCAGAGAAGCCTATCCTGCCTCCACCTAACTGCACTTTTATTTTCTTCATCAGCTCATCCCCCACAGTTATTACCCTTTGTATTACTTTACCCTCCCTTCTAGATTGTAAGCTCTAATGAGCAGGGCCCTCTGATTCTTCCTGTATTGAAGTGTATTATAATTTATTGTATTGTACTGTCTGCCCTAATGTTGTAAAGTGCTGCGCAAACTATCAACGCTGTATAATAATTATTAACTAATTATTAATTATTAACTAATTAACTATCAACATACTGTATAATAATTATAATTTATTGTAATCTGTCGGCGCTATATAAATACTGTATCATCATAATAATATTATTGACAATCTGATGATGATTTATTATAGTTACTTCTATAGTAATTGTACTGTCTGTCCTAATATTGTAAAGTGCTGTGCAAACTGTCGGCGCTATATAAATACTGTATAATAATTATAATTTATTGTATTGTACTGTCTGCCCGTCAATTTATGCAGCGTTTTTACTAGGGATGCACCGATACCAGTTTCTTCAGAGCAAGTACCAGTACTGATACTTTGCCTCAAGTACCCACCAAAACCAATTACAAGGCCTACTTTTCATACAAAATGGACTCAAATCGCACAGCAAAGAATCTTATGCGATATGAACAGGAATGTGGTGCAGTTCTTGTCTGAATCTCATGTGTCTTCCCGCACCTCTGCTGTGTGAACCAAGGCTGAAGTCACTATGACAAACCTGGGTCCACACAGGATACGTGCGGGAAGCTGCATGTGGTTGCGTGGTGTGAATTGCACCGCATTCCTGTTTAAATCACATGCAATTCTTTGCAGTGCAATTTGAGCCCATTAATTTTGTATGTGCTCAAATCGCACCTCACGACACAAAAAAAAGGTATCAGTTTTAGGTATCGGAGCATTTGCATGAGTACAAGTACTCGTGCTAATGTTTAGTATCGGCACCAATGCTGGTATTGGTGCAATACTAGTTTTTTACTTCTACGTTGTACATTCACATCAGTCCCTGCCCTCAAGGAGCTTACATTCTAAAGTCCATAATGCAGGGTACACACTACTTTTTTTGTTTTTGTTGTTGTTCAACCCAGTGGGCTGAATGAAAAAAAATAAATAAAAAATAACCTTTACAAAGCGTCATATTTACACAAGTGATGTTAGTGCAGCAATCTCCCCTGCTGTGCCTTTGTGTTCTGACAGGGGGACTGCCCCCACTGCCCCCCCGCCAGAACACAATGAGCTGCAAGTGATGAGCAGGCAATGGATGCAAGTGATGAATGGCTGCGGATTTTCCAGCAAGACCATTCAACAGAGGCTGGTTGTGAGACCGACTTCTGTACACACTGTCCAAATGTTAGCCGGTTCCTGCTGAACCAGCCGATGTTTGGATCAAGTGTACACAACTTAACTCACATTCATACATACACATACTAGGGACAATTTACACAGGAGTCAATTCACCTACCAGCATGGCGTGTGGGAGGCAGGGGCGGCCCGTGCATTGTGGGCGCACGGGCGTGGCCCCCCTATCCTTTCAGAATGCTGGACGCATGAATTACAATTGCGAGGATAGGTGGCGGGTGTGTCTTTTGAAGCATCTGATTAGAGCCAGAGGCTCCAACAGGCTTCAAAATAGGGTGGGCTCGGGTCGCAGAGCATTGCGTCCGGAGCCCGCCCACGTGTGTTGCAACAGCGAATAAATATTCGCTGTTGCAACACTGATTAGGGTTGCCACCTCACCCCTTTAAAACCGGAACACATATTAATGACACAGGTTCTGTGGCTAATTAAGGTGGCAATTAAACTCACTTGGTGCCTCATCTGCATTAAATTGGCCTCAGAACCTGTGTCATTCATATGTGTTTGGGTTTAAAGCGATGAGGTGGCAACCCTAACCCTGATCCTCCTCCCGGCCAATCGGGATGCGGGTCTGATACCCGTCACCTGGTTGGCTGAAAGGACAGGTGATACTATTGGATGCCTAAGAGGAGGGGGGAGCTGGAAGCTGCCATGGAGAGGGATTGGAGCCGCTGAACCAGGGTGTCCGCTGCCAAGGAGAGGACTCAGAGCCGCTGCCTGCACCGCACCTTGATGGGGTAAGTGCCGGACCTACCGGCAAACAGCGGGAGGGTGGGTGTTGCCCGGGGGGTTGGATTTCCATGGGTCCCGCAGTGTGTGGAGGGTGGATGGGTGGTTGTTTGCCGCCCCCCCACCTCCAAAAAAACCCCACCAGCCGCCACTGGTGGGAGGAAAATCAGATTATCTAAGAGGAGACCCATGCAGGCACAGGGAGAACAGGCAAACTTCAGACAGGTACTACCATGCTTGGTATTCGAACAGATGACCCTAGAGCTGCTTGCAAAGGTGCTAACCACTTTGCCATTGTACTGTAGGTTCCTCTCAAACATTCTGTAAATGCTTTTAATGTTAGCTTTAAATCACTCATCAGATTTAGAGCAATATTTTAAAAATCCCCGAATTTGATATTTAAAGATTACTGCCTTTATAAAACTGTGCACATTGATTAAAGGGCCAAGCTGTTCACGCACAAATTGAATTTAGGTTGATTCCTGCTGAATCAGCCAAAATTTGTTCCATGAGCACTACCCATCTCAACAAAATTACATTTTTCAATTGACTTTCCTTGAAGGAGCTGGGCAGAAAGTTCACAGGAGAACAGTGCCTGTACCAAATCAGATGCAGTCAAGGTCGATGGGAAAGATGCTTCCAACCGTGCCGTTTATTGTGGATGGAAAAATCTGTTTGTTTTCAAATGTATGAGTGTATGGACAAGTTAACTCTGGACAGAGTTCTAACAGCTGTGGGTGCTGTATGTCAGAATACAATGGGCAGCGCTGCAGATTCTACGATGTATACCATGGATATGGGAATCAAGATATTTCTCTCAGTTAGTCCATGACGCTATACAAGAGAAATATGTCCAGTTCAGCTGGATCAGTGTGTGGCAGTCCCTGCTCGACAGATATCAAAAGATATAATGAAAAATGTCATCGATCATCAGCTGCAGTCTCTAAATGGTGTATTCTGACAGCTGCAGGCGCTGCTGTCACAATACAATGTCCTGGTGGGGAGGATTCTTCCATTCACCTCATTTGTGTGGATGGAGGAATTGGTACCTTGCTTTTAGGCTACTTTCACACTGGAGCGGGGAGGAGCAGTAGCGGTAAATCGCCACTAATTAGTGGTGTTTTACCGCTATCATAGCGGCGCTGCTATGCAGTCGGGAGCGGGGTGCTTTTAACCCCCATGAAGGGGTTAACAAGGGGTTAAAAGCACTACAACACAGCGTGACTGAGGCAGTGTACAGCCGCTTCAGGAGCGCCGTCTATTGCTTTCAATGGAGGGGGCGGTGTAGGAGTGGTGTACACACCGCTCACCACACCCCCCCAAAGATGCGGCTCGCAGGACTTTTCTTGCTGTCGTGCAAGCGCACCGCCCCAGTGTGAAAGCACTCAGGCTTTCACACTGGGGAAAAGGGGGGGGAGAGTTTTTCAGGCGCTGCACAGGCGCTATTTTTAGCACCGCAACACTTGAAAAACGTTTCAGTGTGAAAGTAACCTTAAGGTCAGCCCACTGACTGAATGAAAAAAAACATAAGGGCTCTTTCACACAGGAATTCTGATATTACTGCCTGACATTCATCAGCCATGATTCTTTGCTTTGTGGCTTTGACAAATATAACTAGGGTTACAGAGTTTGAGAGGTGGCACTGCCTGTTTATTTTATTTATTTCAGGTACTTCTATAGCGCCTTCAATTTATGCAGCACTTTACATATACATTGTACATTCACATCAGTCCCTACCCTCAAAGAGCTTACAATCTAAAGGTCTCTAACTCACATTCATACATACACAACATACTAGGGCCAATTTAGACAGGATTCAATTAACCTACCAGCATATCTTTGGAGTGTGGGAGGAAACCAGAGTACCCGTAGGAAACCCACGCAGGCACAGGGAGAACATGTAAACTTCAGACAGGTAGTGTTGTGGTCGGGATTCGAACCAGCAACCCTTTTGCTGCTAGGCGAAAGTGCTACCCACTACACCACCGTGCTGCCTTACACCACTGTTAAACTTGCCCTTTGAGATCAATGGAGCTGCATCACAACCGTGAGGCAAAGCTTGTCACAATCCCACAATGTAAAATTGCTTTTTAGGAAAGTACAAAAAAAGAAAAAAAAAAAAAAAAAAAAAAACTTTGACAGGAGGTGGCAATAGTGCCTCCTGAATGCTTGCCAGCCACCATGGATCACTTTTCAGGGGGGCAGGAAACCAAAAAAAATGTCATCCTTAAAATATTTCATCCAATCTCTAAATTATTGGATTTGCCATTTGGAAAGTCATTATATAGGAAAAGTCATGCTAAAAATAGTACTTGCCATTTTACCTAGTCATTTTTTCATCAAGTGGCAGGGTGCAACGTTCATGCTTTGTGCTAGAACGTGTCGCTCTTTACCATCTCAGGAAGTTGGAAAGTGTGGCTTAGGTTCTAGCCTTCAACAGCAGAGTGCAAAGAATTTAAATATGTTCTCAATTCGGTCAATATGCTCTAAATACCTAGATCAATGATGGCGAACCTATGGCACGCATGCCACAGCTGGCACGCAGAGCCCTCTCTGTGGGCACACCAGGAAGAAGAGCACACACTCCTCCACAGCTGCCGCAGACTTTTTTTTTTAATGTAAAGCTCTGCTCTGTACTGCACTGCTCTGCTCAGTCTCTCTCTCCTTGGACCTAGGCTGTCTGTCCGGCCACTGTAGTGGAGTCTCGACTCCTGCTGCGGAGTGATCTCTCTCTGGGGCAGGGGCTGGGACTCTGAGCAGTGCCAGGCACCGTGGGTCGCGGGCCTCGCGGTGGGAGAACAGGACAGAGAAACTGGAAGGTAGCGAGTCATACCCAAGGAGTCGACTGTCTGAACCTGACTTTGAGTGGCAGTGGAGCAGAGTTATGAACACGCAGTGTGGAGTCCTTTCCTCCCCAACCTTACTTTCTCTGGCCTACCAATTCATTGGATTGAGGCTCAGCCAAATAAGTTGGTATTTCCTTATACTTTGCCCTACACTGCTATATACTCTACCATATAGTCTGCCATATACTTAGCTACTACCGTACACTGTGCTATATTCTCCGCAGTACACAGTGTTATATTTATTTCAGGAACTTATATAGCGCTGTCAATTTACAGAGAACTTTATATATACATTGTACATTCACATCAGTCCTTACCCTCAAGGAGCTTACAATCTAAGGTCCCTAACTCACATTCATACATATACTAGGGCCAATTTAGACAGGATCTAATTTACATACAGCGTGTCTTTGGAGTGTGGGAGGAAACCCACATAGGCACAGGGAGAACAACATATATACTCCGCAGTACACTGTGCTATATACTCTGCCGTACACCGTGCTATATACTCCGCCATACACCGTGCTATATACTCCGCCATACACCGTGCTATATACTCCGCCATACACCGTGCTATATACTCCGCCATACACCGTGCTATATACTTCGCCCTACACTGTGCTATATACTCCGCATATAACCATATACCACAAGCAGTCTTTATATAAATGTTATTTTAAACGCATTTGTACTTGTAGAACTATGCCAGAGAGTAGACAGGGTGTTTGATGGTTTTAATTTGAAATGCACCTTGGTGTCTTTCACGAAGGTCTGTACTATGCAAAATGTCTGCCACAGCCTTGGTCCATGCCTATCCCTGCACTGACTGTTGTATACCTTTTCATAGCACCGCTCTGCACTTTGAAAAAAATATGTTGGTTTTGTGTTGAAGTTTGGGCACTCGGGCTCAAAATGGTTTGCCATCACGGACCTAGACACTCACACAGAGCAATCTCAGGCCATTTAAGATGACATCATGGTAGAGGACAGTACCACAATTCCCTGTAGGCCTTATATTTGTTAAAACTGAAATGGAAAAAGGAAGAAATTGGTAACATTTTTCAAAAAGGGATGCTTACTGCAAGCATCACCTTCACCTTCTGCGCACTCTTTAAGACCTGGGGAACATCTTGTTTACTGAATCTACCAAATAAGATGCAACTGGCTTTGCTTTGTGATAAGACCTGTTAAATCTTGGAATCTTTCTTCTGAACTGATCCTATGGCTACAGATAATCAGTATGCAGCATACAGTGCCTGTAAGTGTCTCTGCAGGACGAAGAACCACAGGTCTCATGTCACCCATACAGCAGACTATAGAGTACATACACAACATTTTAAGCTTTAGATACGGTGCAGCACTTCAGGCCATACACCGTATTTAGAAAGGCCCCTAACACATGGGTGGGCCAATCAGTTTATTAGGGGGACCTGATTGGAAGCATAATGTTAGTCTATGGGCAACTGCATGGATTTATATGGACTTCCAAAACAATTTTTCAGACCTAAACATGATGATTTGGAAATAAGCGGATGTTATTGGATGTAAGTCCATTTACAGCTGCCCATAGATCTTATATGGGTCTGGAAAGCTTTGGTACTTGCATGCAGCAAAAAAATATTATTTAAATAATTATAAATTATTATTATAATTATATAATAATTATTATTATAAATTATAATTCTGCTTCGATTCAGCAGGGGATCTGTTCATGGACTTGATAGGACTTTAAATGGCCCATGCGAAAGAGACCTAAAGAAAACTCTGCTCCTTCTGTATTTTCTTTACTCCTCACAACTTGTGTAAGTATTGCACACACTTTATCTCTCTCCCAAAAACTCCTACAAAGCCACACAATGTAGCCTTTTCAAAGCAAACACACCTTTGTTTGTTTGGAGGCTGGCATTCCAGAATACAATATAATATATCAAGACTGCCTAATGTCTAATTAAATACGGCAGTCTGTCCAGCACATCTAGTTCATTTCAGCTATTAACATTTACAAATTTCTCCATTGGATAGTTTTATTGTAATGTTAAAAATATTTCCTTCTACTTTGTGTTAAACATCCTTATAAAGCAATGCCAGGATCACTCAAGCAAGCAGAGAAAACTGCTGGTATTTGGAGACACAGACGTGTTTTATTAGTAGTCTGTATGAAAGACACTTTGAAATAGGTTAAGGATTTGACATGAGGTATGTGTACAATACATGTGCCTCTAATTGAATACAGTGTTTGTGGGGGTTACTGGAAAAAATTAAAGGCATGTAAATCTGACTTTTAACAACATCTAACAAGTGTCTTAAAATATTAGGTGTTTTAAGCATTTCCAGCAGCTGACTTAAAAGAGGAGTGCAGGATTTGACAAAAACCCAACATTACTCAACCTAGGTGGATGCAGCATCGGCTCTGTAGCGAGAGCTGAGTGATCAAACTCCGCTGATCGCTCACTTCTCCCCTCCGCTCTGAGCAGAGAGCCGGGACAGCCAGTTACCAGCTCCCTGCTCTCTCCTGCAGCGCTCACTGGAGAACTGGGATGTGAAGGGGCCTACAGGGATTGGTTCAGGCTCTTGGTGGATCGCTGAGAAGATGAGCCAGGTGCCGATCCAGGTTTCTGGGTGGATTGTTGAGCGGGCTGTAGAGGCCTGTTTCCTGTGCATTTTCACTGTCCAGTAACAGGCTGGGGATAGGCAGATTTACTGAAGAGACAAGTGACATTACCATCCTTGCTGTGCTGTCTGACAAGTAAACAAGCTCCTCTTTATATATTACATCGTTTGCTTAGCTGTCTGTCTGAATTTCAGCTTTGAGTAGAAACTGATGTATAAATGTGGAGACACCAGGGTCATTAACTTGCACAAAACTGTCCCATATTTTTTTTTCCAATTCAAGGCAAATTGATAGTTGCCTGATCCAGTTAGTGTCCTTCTTCATAAATTCCTCCCAATGTCTAAAACAAACTCCAGCATGTTTTTTTTTTCAATTTTGGCAAAGGGTTAGAACCTTGGGTTAGGGTGTTACCACTCTTATTGTCTAAATCTTATTTCATATCCAGTATTATGACAGAGTGAAGGGAGACCTCTGCAACAGGGTCAATGACCCTGAGACCATTTCTTTAGGAATACACAAAGCTGTATCTTGGCCTAGGCAGACAAGGTCCAGGCCTAGGGTGGCAGCAAAAAAGCACCCCCCACACAAAAAACAGCTCCTGCATGAAAAGAATCCCTGTCTGCTTGCGCTACATTTTTAGTGTACTGGGTCAGGGAGCAGTGTCCAGGAGGCAAATTGGTCTGGCGCCCCTATAAAGCGCCCGCACTTCTGCCAGTATGACTGCCCTGATGTTCGGACAGACCGGCGGCCAGGGGTGGTGCCAGGTGGGTGCTTGGGTGTGCTGAAGCACCCCCAATAATTCTTTATGCACCCCCCAAAAAATTTACAAGTCGTTTCTTGCATATGTCACACTTTTTTTAATAGCGTTGTACCTGCAAATTCCCTTATTGATGCCAGAAGGTTGGGGGCTCTTTTTCCCTGTGGAGGGATACAGCAGCTCTGGCCGCAAGGGCTGCTGATCCTTAGTTGGTCCCGGCAGGGGCAGACCAATGTGCACTCCAGTGTCAGTAAACATGCAAAACCTGCTGCTGCTCCACCCCTCAGCCAATGGGAAGGACACTGTACCCACCCCCTTCCCCAGCCCGCCTTATTTGACTTCTAAGCTGTACAGGAAGAGGTGCTGGCACCTGGATCAGGCTGGAGAGAAGGGAGAACACAGCCTGGGGGAGGAGCTTCAACAGGCAGAGAAATACCCAAGTACCTGCAATGAGCCATGTGAGTTTCAGTTTTCTCCCTACAAATAGTCTTAAGGAGAGGCACAAACATTTTCTGCCAGCATGCAGAGAGTGGGCTAAACAGTGTGGGATGCAGAAGGCTGAAAGAACAGCATCAGAGGACGTTAATTTTATCAATATATTCATGCTGAATTGTGACACCAGCAAGGCTTTGGATAAGATCCTCAGTCTATTATTTCTATATTATTGCACTACCTGATATCTCATACAAATAATTTGCAAACCAAAGTCAGTTGCCAACCTTTTGAAACTAATTCCTTTAAATATCTCAATATATCTTTATGCAATGTTTGTGCTATAAATATGTGCATATCCAGTCCCAATAGGGTTTTTTGCACACAGTTTTAGTCCTAGTATATATTTTTATCTGAGACACAGAGGTTCTCCTCATGCATTGACTCTGTACATAGCGCACTCCTGAACGCTGCACTCTGTACATAGCGCAAAATATACAAGTAGGCACGTGGTATCCACTTTTAAGCACTTGCCGACTGTCCTGCAGCCATGTGCCCCTGGGAACATCTGTGACCGTTGGGTCGGGGGGACACGGTGCATCATGGATCACGGTATAGGGCCGATGGCAGCAGTCCTTTACCATGCAATTGCTCCATCAAATGACGGAGTGATCAATTGTAAACAAGCCGGCACATGTCCCGTTCATCTCTCCCCTCTCCATACTGATCGGTACGATGTGAGAGGAGAGGGGAGAGAGTGGGTGCAGCAGCGATGTGGGCTGGATCTGTAGTACCCACAGCACTGCTCTGTGCCCATACCAGCCTCATCCATCCATAGTCACAGCCATATCCTTCCATACTCTCAGCCATCCCCATCCATGGCTCACTTATGCCTCATTCATGCTTATCCATGCCACATCAGTTCTCATTTGTGCCACTACAGTGCCCATCAGTGCCACACAGAAGTGTAATAGGTAGTCAAATTATATTTGAAATGTATGCTCCTAGAACACCTGATGGTGCTCCCTGCATGTTGGGCCTCTGTATGTGACCAGGCTGTGGAAAAATCTCACACATGTGGTATCGTTATACTTGGGAGGAGTAGCAGAATATATTTTGGGGTGTCATTTTGGCTATGTACATAGTATGCGTTAGAAATATTGTATAAATAGACAACTTTTTTTTTTTTTTTTAAACAAAGTGTTTTCATTTTCTTTCCACATTTTCCAAAAACTTGTGGAAAAAAATGAGATGTTCAAGACTCATTTTTCCTCATAGAATATACGTTGGGGGTGTTTGCTTTCCAAAATGGAGTAATTTTTTGGGCATTTCTATTGTCCAGGTCTCCAGGGCCTTCAAAAGTGCAAGAGGTAGTCAAGAAATTATATATGTAATTTATGTCCCTAGAACGCCTGACAGTGCTCCCTGCAAGTTGGGCCTCTGTATGTGGCCAGGCTGTGTAAGTCTCACACATGTGGTATCATTATACTGGGGAGGAGTAGCAGAATATATTTTGGGGTGTAATTTTGGCTGTGTAAAAATCTCAAACATGTGGTATCGCTATAATCAGGAGTAGTAGAATGTGTTTTGGGGTGTAAATTGTGGTATGCATATGCTGTGTGTGAGAAATAATCTGTTAATATGACAAATTTGTGAAAAAACAAAAAACAAAAAAACAAAAAACAAACTTCATTTTGCAAAGAAATGTGGAAACAAATTACAACTTCAAAAACCTCACCATGCCTTACTAAATACTTTGGAATGTCTACTTTACAAAAAGGGGTAATATACTTTCCTGGCTTATTCGGGTCTCAAGAAATAAGAGAAGCCATCAGTGCATCAGGTGTGATCAATTTTCAATGATTGGCACCATAGATTGTAAACTCTATAACTTTCACAAAGACCAAATAATATACACGGATTTGGGTTATTTTTACCAAAGATATGTAGCAGTATAAATTTTGGCCAAAATTTATGAAGAAAAATTCCAAATTTGAAAAATGTTATAACCGAAGGAAAATTTTTTTACAGAATTTTTGCTCTTTTTTCATTTATAGCACAAAAAACAGAAAAAAAAACAGCGGTGATTAACTACCACCAAAGGAAAGCTCTATTTGTGTGAAAAAAAAAAAAAAGGACAACAATTTCATATGGGTACAGTGTTGCATGACTAATTGAGTAATTGTCATTCAAAATGTGAGAGCACTGGAAGCTGTAAGTGGGGTGGGTAAGAGGTGGAGCTCTAAGAGGGAAAGGTGCAGCCTAAATAGGAAGGGGTGTGGTTTATAGATGCAAGGGTGAGTCTTAAACAGGAAGGGGTGGATCATATTTAAATTTCGGGTGCACGAGTTCAGTCAGGCCTAGGGCAGCACAAAACCTAAATACACCACTGGGAATACATAACACACTATTCTTTTTATATTGTATATGCAGACCAGCAACTTACAGGTTAACTCAAGGGCAAAAAAAAAAAAAAAAAAGGTGATGAATAAGGTGATATAATAACTTTATTCCTTGCTCCTGAAAGCCTCCTCCTATTCGTGCATCAGGTCCCCCAAAGCCTCTTCCCTTTGCTGCTTGACCAGTCACAGTTCTCCGATGTCATCCTATACAATGCAAGACCAGCAGTCCTGTATTGTATGAGAGGATGCTGAGGGTCCGCCCACATTCTAGAGTTTTTGCCAGCAGAGGAGCGTGTTGGCTGCCAGGAAAGCAAGGGAAAGGTAAGTATATCTCCCTATGCATGATCCCCTAGGCAAAACAAGCAAGGGAAGAAAAGCCTAACTCTTAACCATTCTTAAAAACATTCCCTTCTCCTCCCATCTATCCTGCACACCCAGCCAGTATTAAAAAGGTCTGTGTACTTACCTATTTTTAATCTGCTCTAGTCCAGTCACATAATTCAGCAGCTCTGGCTCCCCTGTGTCAGGGAGTGGCTGCTGTAGGGGAGAGAAGGGAGCGCCAGCAACAAAACATTGCTTCCCTGCACAGGGAAGCTGCTAAATCACTTCACCAGACCGGGCCAGATTACACAAGGGTAAGTACACAATCTTTTTTTTATGCAGGATAGGTAGGAAGGCAGAAGGAAAGAAATATTTTTAAAAATATTTTAAAGCAGCTGTAAACCCTGAAGGTTTTTCACCTTAATGCATTCTATGCATTAAGGTGAAAAACCTCCTGTGATGCACCAGCCCCCCCAAAGCCCCCCTAATACTTACCTGAGCCTGGTCTCTCCAGCGCCGGAGATGAGCACACCAGCTCCAGCCGATGTCGCAGGTCCTGATTGGATAGATTGATAGCAGTGCAGCCATTGGCTCCCGTTTCTGTTAATCAAATTCTATGACGCAGGAGCCAGGGGGTGGGGGCGAGTCCTGCTGTCTGTGTCTATGGACGCAGCAGCAGGATATGGGAGCGTGCCCACACAAGTGCCACTCGAGGAGGAGGAGTGCCACCGGGAGACCTCAGAAGAGGAGGATCGGGGCCACTCTGTGCAAAACCAACTGCACAGAGGTGGTAAGTATGGCATGTTTGTTTTTCTTTTTAAAAAACAAACCTTTAGATATCCTTTAAGTTAGGCTTTACTACCATGTTAACCCTTGCAGCAAGGGCATAGGTTTTTGGTCCCTGGACTCCATCTTTAAGAACAGTATTTATAACCAAAATGGCCACAGAGCATAACAGTGTGATTGTTTTAGATTTATAATCTTCTAAACAAAACAAAAAATTTATGGTGTTCATACCTCTACTCGTCAATAAATTATGCAAGGAAGTGATTTGTTATCCCAGTATGTGACCTCTTCCTCCTCCTTAGTAGGTCAATGAAAAAAAAAAAAAAAAAAAAAAAAAAA
>BLSH010054209.1:746783-760151 GCA_018402905.1 Glandirana rugosa | reverse complement strand
ATAACCAAAATGGCCACAGAGCATAACAGTGTGATTGTTTTAGATTTATAATCTTCTAAACAAAACAAAAATTTTTTGCTGTTCTCATACCTCTACTCTTGAATAAATTATGCAAGGAAGTGATTTGTTATCCCAGTATGTGACCCCTTCCTCCTCCTAAAAAAGTCAATGAAAAAAAAAAAAAAGTTTCCCTATGATACAGTGCAAGCTTCCAGCTGCTTTCTATGTGCAAGCTGTTCTGTCGCTTAGCGTGATGTAGTGTGATGGGCACAGACCTAACTGTTTTCAAGTAATAAGCTAGGAAAAAAATACCTACTCCTAGAGAAAATGTCTTTAATGATTATGTTTAGTCATTTCAGCAAATGGATTCCAAGAAATGTTTCACATTATTACCTTTTGCGCCTACCTCTCTTCTAGACCCCTTTCACACTTGTGCGAATTGTCCTGTGATTTGGGACTGCAAAGTCGCATGATAAGTTGTTCCCCATTATTTCCAATGAGTACCGTTCATATCTGTACGGCTTTCAAGTTGTGCTGACTTCAAAGTAGTCCCTGCATTACTTTGGTCCAACTTGGAGGTCCATAGACTTCAATGTTAAACCCTCAAAGTCTCATGCAAATCGCAACTGAATATAGATGCGGTTTCTGTACGACTTTGGAATATATTTTCATTGAGCCAAAGTTGCAACAAGGTCGGACCAAAGTCGTACTGATCCAAATTGCGGTAAAATCGGGTCACACAAGTGTGAAAGGGGCCTAAGACTGTAAGCTCTCATGAGCAGGGCCCTCCTACCCTTCTTGTCTTGATTTGTATTGTAACTGTACAATCTCCCTTTGTTTTTGTTTTTTTTAAGTGCTGCACAAACTGTGGGCACTATAAAAATGCTGTATAATAATAATTTCTAGCACCCATTATGAAATTACTACTGGCCTTACAATTGGAAACCTGGTAGAAGGCATACAAAAAAAAAAATATAATTATATTATATTTTTTAGATGTATTTCATTTCATATTTTAGATATATCTATATCAGATAAATGGGATGTGGGACCAGGAACTTATAGGGAACAATTGATGATCAGCATAATCGGTTCAATCACAAACCAAAAATGGAGCAACAGTTTCAAGTGTTCCCACTCTCTCATGCTCCCGTTTGATCGTACTGTACATCATTTGTTTTCAACTTTAGCAGAATAAAAAGTTTTTAATTGCAGGGAATTTATGGTCCCACAGCCATAAATTTGATCTATTTGATCTAATACTGGAGCAGGGAGTACGGGGCCTGCTTGATATGGAGGTCATACATCAGATCTGACATTACTACAACGTGCAGTAGACCCAAGTTTATCACATGGATAGCACACATCCATTTTTCACATAATACAACACAAACCGTACTTTAGATTGCCTCAAATCCGCTGTAACTGAAACTCAGCCCACGTGCCTCCAGCTCCAAAGGTGTTATTTTAATTATATGCTGGTACTGTACATGCCAGCTGCCTCTTTTTTATTAGCACTTAAAGTATAACTAAAGACAAATCTTGAATAATATAATGTTGTTTACCTTGCTTCTGTCAGGACAGTTTAGCATCACTGAATTGTCCATGCTATTTATAATCAGTGCTTAGTCTCAAGGACACCTTAGCAGATGCCCGCGTCTCATAATTACCTAACGCTGACACTCTGGACAGGATGAGCTTTTGTCACCGTCATTTGCATTTTACAAATCAAGATGGTGATTACAGATTCTTGCAGTCCACTACATCACTGCTACATGTTTATTTTCAGTGCCAAACCTTGTTCCTTGCAGTTATGCATAGTTAAAATCACACGTGTGAATACCACAGAGCATACATGTCTGAGGCCTCGTACGCCCGGGCACAAGGCTTTACAATGTAAATCACAGGCATATTTCCACACCCAGGAGACGCTGCTGCAGTGTAAATCCACCCAAAGTAATTGTAGCACCCTCCTAGTTTGGGTACTAGAGAGTGTATATCGTTTTTGGCTCTCTCTGCTTAACAGGAGAGCTGACAGGTAAATTTATATACTGTCTGCTTATCAGAGAGCCTGATTTGAGTAAGGTCTGCTCAGTGTGCTCTGGTGCTGTTTCATATGGTCTGGAGATTGTTTTACCCTGTCCAGTAGTATGGGTCCCTATTGGACAGAGGGAGAAAACCTCAGCCAGTAACAGCAGAGGTATTTGGAGGTGGTTCTGACCAGCTAGCAGGGGAATGGTGACCTACTGCATCTTGGGTGAACACCTTAATATAAAAGGAGCACATGGGCTCAAGGTTAGGAGTTCCAGCCCACCCAAGCCTAAGGGGTGAGGCATGTATGTTCAGCTCTTGGCTGCTAGGCCCGAGGACCTATCCAGGAGGCTGGATCGAAGCCTATCCGGATGCTGAAGCTGCAACCCTCAGTTCTTTGAAAGCTGACAGAGGGAGGACGTCCTTGGATTTGGTCTGATACTGCAGTGACAAAGTGTCGCTTGGAGGTTGGCAGAAAGGGCTACCGACTGTCCCAGGACATGGTGTGAGTACAGATCTGTGAGAGGATCCTTGAGACTGTGTGCTAGAATTTCCCCTGCCCTCATATCAGCTTAATTTGGTGTACCATCTAGAAAGGAGACACTGGAGAGTGCCTTGAAGAACAGAGTCCAGCTTCTGTCCTTACTACTTAAAGTCGTTGTATACTCTATCATTTTCAGCTAAAGAAGCTGACATCTTAGCCTCTGTTTGATCTGCAACTGCCATTATGCTGCACATGTGATCCATTATGACACCACCCGTTTGCTAGTTTGGTTGAGAGCACAATCAAGGAGACAGCTAGCATTTCCTGCATGCTGGGAATATTAACTCTTTTTTGACACTATCAAATAGATGGGTAGACAACCGCTTTAACAAGGGACCTGTTCTGCTAAAGTCAGCCTGCCATAAAGTGCCTTTGCTAGTCTGCTACACCGAGTTAGGAAGGAGACACTGGCTAGTGTCTTGAAGAAACAAAGTCCTGCATGTCCTTTGTTGTTTAGAGATGGACTTGTTTCACTGGAGTCAGTCTGCTGTGTGAAGCCACTGACCACCTGCTATACAGAGTTAGGGAGAATTTGTCCTCAGTTACAGTCAGTTACTTGGAGTATCTCATACCTTTCCTTCTCCTATCCAAGTTAAAAAATAAAGCATTGAAAATTCATCCCCTAGACTGATCATTGGAAACAAGCAGGATTGTGTGTGCACCTGGCTGTGTGAAAATGCCATAGTAAATGGCTGCAGAATATTCAGCGGGAGGCTCAGGAACAAATACAAATTTCATTAGCAGCTCCTTCGGGGGTACCGCTACATAATAAAAGGTTGTAGCAACATGGGTATATGCCACATTTGTGCAGCATCCTTTAGGTAGGTAGAGAGGATTTTTCTGTGAGTAGGAACATTTAGGCAGGCTTAGCTGGTGGCTAGGCCTGTTTGTTTTCATTCTGGGTTGGGAGTGGCTCAGTGAAGAGTTAGTGACTCACAGGCAGCCTCCCCGAGACCTCCCTCTTCTTTCCAAAACTATCTGGAGAGTTCTGAAAAGAGGAGGAGAGGAGAGGTGGAGCTGCCTGGGGTATTTTGGGGAGCCCTGAACAATCCCCAACCTGGATTGGCAGGGGGCAGGCCTCCTTAAATACCCAGGGTTAGCCCAGCTGGGTAGGAGTTGTCGGGTGGAAGAGAAGGAGATGGAGTACTGAGGCTGTCAGGGCCTTTGAGGGCGATTCATTGAGGCCTGGCTGAGCCTGTGTCAGGCCTAACCAATTTTGTGCTAGCTGATCTGGGTAGCTCAAGCAAGAGAAGTGCTGGAGGAGCTGGGAAGTGAGTCTGCAGCAAGAGTAGTGCTCCGGAGAAACAGTCTAAAGTGAGTTGTGCTGGAGTGTATATATCAGAATGTATATAGTTGTCTCAAGCAATATTCTACAAATTTTATTGGGCATCCCATATCTCCCTTACCCCATCCAAGTTCAATCCCCTCAATAAAAACACAAAAACAAAGTACATGGGACTGTTCTATGTCTCAGAATGTCTGAGAGGTGAATGCCAGCCTGTGCAGGGTGTAGGATGAACCACAACATTCAGCAGCCCCTATGAGGGGTACCTCTACATTTGCATAAATTGTGCACAAGCAATAGTGCTAATCTCTAAACAAGGCTTGTGTGTGTGTCCAGGGATCTATGCCCATCCCCGAATACAGCTAGCATATAGCTGTTCATTACAATAGGGGCAGCTCTGAGCAGTGTCTCCCGACAGGGAAATATAGCCATGAAGCTAAAATGTTTTTTTTGGGATGCATGCACTCCTTGTACTCCTTCCTTAACCAGCCTATATAACCCCTTCATTACAAGGTCAGTTTTCAGTGCTGTGATACTTTGACTGACAATTATGCAACACTGTACCCAAATACATTTTATGTAATTTTTTTAGGCAGGTAGAACTTTCTTTTGGTGGTATTTAAAGTGTTACTAAACCCACAACAGTAAAATCAGTCTGTATGCAGTAAAGCCTGCTTGATATACTCACCGTGGAACCTAAGGGGTTAATGCTTTGCATTGTGTAAGAAGGATGTTTGAGCCTGTCTCCTCTGTTCCTCCTCTTCTTCCACTGTCCCAAATTCATCTCCTGACAGAACAGAGGCTATTGGGACATGCTGCATATGCTCAGTTTGGTATGAATTGCTAGAGTTTTTAGTTTTTCTTGGGAGAATGCATGTGATCTGCACAGGGCAAATCAACACTGTCCAGATAAAGGGTCAGGGGTCCTGCTGACTTATAGGATAGTCAGAGCCGAATGAAAACTCCTCCTACAAGCTTTAACCAGACACTGATAAAAGTCACACGACTGCTATATACTGCTGATGAGAAAAAGGTATTTAGCAGGAAATTGCATTTCCATGTTATGTATACTGTGGGAGACCAGAGATAATGAATGCAAGCCCCTGGGTTTAGTAACACTTTAATAAATATTGTTTTTTTTATTTTTTTTTTAAAAAAGGAAAAAGAGACCAACATTAAAACAACAACAAAAAAAAAAAAAAACAGCTTCCCTTACCTTCTATTATAAAACAGATCCAATAAAAATAGCAGAACAGTACAAACACCCCAAAACCCCCAACCTTTTTGGCAAGTAAACACCCCAAGGTGACCTAATTTTTTTTTTTTGCCACACTATTTGGAAATGAAGAAACGTGCTGCTATTGTGATGGTTAAAACATGGAGCGTTGTAATGTTGAACTAGATACAGCACATGCCATACACCGAGGGAGGAGGAGGTTAATGCACAGGTCACATACTGAGGGAGGATGGTGGTGAGGGTGTTAACATGCACATGAGTGGGATAAGGGAGGGGTTAATTAACAGGTCCTATACAGAGACAGGTGTGGGGAAGGAGAGTGTTAAAGAGTTAAAGCTGTTCTCCAGAATAAGCAAATGTAGTCTATATTCAAGAGTCATGGGTATTCTTGCTTGAATATTGGTTTGCTTTGTGTATTTCTTCCAGATCTGTGCAGTAATCCAGTGTGAAAATTCACCTCTGTGCAGGAGCTTCCTGTAATAAAGACCAGTCACTACTGATCTCTCTTTGTGCAGGTGACGGGTCTGGTCTCCTCCCCACCCTATAGTTTTTTGCAGTCTGTAGTGGGTGGAGTCTGCTTGACCCTTCCCACAGCTCTGCTCACTACACAAACTATGTACATCACAGTGATGATGTCACTGCTACTTTACAAGGTAATATCCATGTTTGCAAAGGCATTATGGTGTACACTAAATCTATATTTGTGGCTGTTGAAGAATGTATTTAAATGCAACTTTTTGTATCCGGAGATCAGCTTAAAATGAAGACGTTATAAATTGTTATATGCAATCAGTATGCCTGCATGCTGACGCTATATGGGAAATACCAGTTATGAATTTAGGAAGTAATGACAGACTTGTAGAAATTTCTGACCGATGTGTTTGGCAAAAATGAGCTTCCCATTTAGTCTGTCTACGGTACACTATATATTGAAACCTTGTACTGTTTATGACAACTCCAATTCCTCATTTGATGAACATCTTGTTTCTACCACTCTCCTGTAAAGCTGGCCATACATGGTTCAGTTTGTTTTTTTGATCCAGCCTACCAGCCGGCTGAGTGAAAACAAAACTGAACCAGTTCCCCATTCACATATTTGATGTGGATGGGGGGGAATTCTCTCCTTTGTGTCATTGTGTTCTGGCAGTGGGACTTCCCTGCCATCAGCATTTGATTGGTTAGATGTGCCGATCCTAGATAGATCGACTTCTCATGAAGGGAACGGCCATAAATGGATCACAACTTGGCCAGTTGCTGCTGATGATTTTAATGAATTTTAATCCATGTATGGTCAGCTTAAGATTGATAGAAGACAGATCATGCCAATGCCTAAAAGGAAACTAAAACCCATAGTCAAAACCATCCTACCCTAAATCTGCTGCTGACTGTAATCTGGAACTATAGATTGTTCGTTCATTAGGCCCTCCTTCCTCCACTGTGAGATATAGGGGAGGGCTCTCCAATGTAAATACTAGTATGTTTACATGTATGATTAGCTGTCACAAACAAGTGCATTGTCTGCAGATTGTGTTTTCCTAAGAGACCATGATAAATGGTACTCCAGAAACACACGTCCACCTCCTTGTTTTTTCACAGTATGGCTGATGGAGGTGGTTAAGTAGGTTATATTAAAAAAAAGGATGAAGGCGGAGGGCAAAGCACTAGTCACCAGTGATCTCCTGCAGCTGATCTTTCCCCATTACTGACTTACCATGCTTTTTCTACACCAAGTCTCTAAGTGGAGGCGGGGTTTTATTTTCTCATGTCAGAGCATTCATCGTTAAGATCAGTGAGCAGTATAGCAGTGAAATTACCAAATCTCACTTTAAATCTCTGTAGACTAGCAGTACCATGGAGCAGTGCCTTAGATCTTAAACTACAGACATACAACTATGAGGTTGTCGGCACAGGAGTGCGTAGGCACCCTCACCTACCAGGAAGTGAACTGTCATTTTTCAAGAGGAATTCCAGACAATTCAAAATTTTCCCTGCAACATAGCAAGTCTTCAGTTTTTGAATTCTATTCGACGTTAAGGAACTTATCAGGTTTACTATTACTAAGAGGTAATGCAGTTGGCCATAGCTGGCCTCATTCTGAATAGGTTAGTTCACCTTTTACATTTTTCCTGGAAAACTGGAACTACCACTGTACACCCTCCCTTCCCAGACCCCCCACCCATACTTACCTCTAGGGGTACTGAGCTATCAGCACTGACAGCCAGTCCAGTTGTCCAGGTAATGAGATCTCTGCACTTCCCTCTCTTCTCCATGCAGCGCTTTGGGGATGGACCAGATCGATTCATTGTGACAGCACTGGCCAACCACAATCCATCTGATCTGTTCCAAAACTGCTGTATGGAAAAAAGGGAAAAGAGCAGAGATTTCAAATCCCTGGACTGCTGGAGTGGCTGTGGGGGTGCTTAGCAACCTTGGAAGTAAATACAGCCAAACCAGAGTGATGGGGAGGGTATACAGGGTTTGTTCACCTTTAAGACATGTGCAATTGGTTTTTGGGCCGAACATATATTTGGACAAATTTTTGGTTATTCTGAGATTCTGATGTGTCCGAATCTCCGAATGAAACCGTAAAAAAATTAGCTGAAATTAATTTAAATTTCATTGGTCAAAAAAGTAAAGACAGATTCAAATTCTGTATTTAAAATAGCTGGTTGTTAAGTAGCGGGCCGAGAAGGTGGCCGTCACGTCCTTAACAACCAATGACCCCTCAGCTGTCAGCGGGCTTCCCCACTGACAGCTGAAATGTAAACAAAAGAATTCCGGTGATGAAAAAGTCAGAAAAAAACAGCATGCGGGTCCCCCCACCCCTTAATCCATACCAGGCTTAAGGCTTAAAAGGAATGGTCAAAAACTTGTGTTGTGTCTTCACTCACTTTTTACACTTTTTTGGTAAATGGATAGGGGTACTATGTACCCCATACTCATTCACATGGGGGGGCAGAATCAAGGCACCCCTTGTTAAAAGGGGGCTTCCAGATTCCGATAAGCGCCCCACAACCACTGGCCAGGGTTGTGGGGAAGAGGCCCTCGTCTCCATCAACATGGGGACAAGGCGCTTAGGGGTGGGGATAGCAGAGCCCCCCTGCCCCAAAGCACCCACCCATGTTGCATACTGGGGTGCTGACAGTTTAGCAACCCTGGAGGTAAGCACAGCGGGGACCAGGGGGATGAGGAGGATGTACTGTGTTAGTTCACCTTTACATTTGTTCTGTAAAGTCAATCATATGAAACAAAAATGCTTTATAGTTAGTCTCAGTAATCCAGAGAGTGTTGAAGCCAGTAACAATCAGGCAGCCAGTAATATTTACAGGCAATCCCTAAATTTCTCGCTGTAAGGGTCCATTCCCACTTTGGCATCTTGGTGTGTTGCCTTTACGTTTGTAAACCCCCCCCCCCCAAAAAAAAAAAACAAAAAAACACACATGCGCCAATTTTTGCAGTGCTACAAGCTGCATGTGCTTTGCCTTAATGCATTGAGTTGCCTATGAAAATGAATGGCACCACAATGCGCTTATGTATGTAACCTGTGCTAAAATGTGTATCGATAATGTATACATTATCGCAACACAAGTGTGAATGGGTTCTAAGTTTTCCTTTAAGAATTCTACATAAATGAATTCACAAACTGTTAGACATGCAGGCAAAAATGTGTTTCTTAAAATCAAAACAATTACTCACGTGAGGTGTATGCCACTTTTAGGATTGTTGCCCTTTTTTTTTTTACCATTTACAACTTAATTAATGCCGGATAGTCTAGCTCTTGCTATACTTTGGCAATGCGGCTGTCATATGCAGAAGCCCTACTGTCATTTACCTGACCTGCCTCCTTTCACCCCTGTCCATTCATAGAACGGCTTGTAATTTGTGAATGGTTCACAGAATAAAAAGGGTTCTGTGGACAATCAAGGAAAGAGGAGGGGCAGATGAATCTGGCATAAATTAAATTATAAGTAGTAAAGAAGGGGCAGCAATCCTAAAAATGGCACACATTTCATTTTTGTTTTTTGTGTTTTTTTTTACACAGCAAAGTTTGATTGCTTGGGTTTCGGCTTAAATTAAGGTTACCATTCTTTATATTACTTTGCAATTGACCCGTTAGCTCTTCTTGTTAGTTGCAAATGGAGTAAACTGCATTCCCAGTTTCCCTTTTTATCATTGGAAGAGGCAGGCTGACTTTTGTTCTGTCTTAACAGTTTTCATTCTAATGTAAGCATGCAATCATATAACAAATGAGATTGTCCTTGTACACTACTTTCAGCGTGGCCATAGAACGAAGTTTCATGTTCCTCTAGAACTCTCTAGGGCTCATAGAGAAGTGTGGCAGAACAAAGATACAGCAGGCCTTGGCATAGCATTCATGAGAACTCTCCAAATACTGTTTCAACCAGAGGTCAGAGAGTGCTCCGTGGGAGTGCGGAATGTGCGCTGGACATTCCCTTTCAACTTCTGTGTGTAAGGGGACTTCTTTGCTGCATTGGCAATCCCCTCCTTGCCCATGATGAATCTTGAGACTATGAGTGAATAATAGACTCAATTCCTGTGGCTGCTGTGCCTTGCTTATAAAGGAAGAATAACTAAAATTAACTTGATGCTCTATGGCTTTTGGCACAAGATGCAAAATCTTTCTGAAGCTTGACCCCTCGGGCTCTATATTTCCAACCAAGCAAAACAAAGAATAGCAAACCAGGCCAAAATATATCCAAAAGCACATGATTATCAAAAGGTTTTCTATGAGTTGTCTCTTAATACACTAAATCAATTTTCTTCAACAGAAATCCAGGCCATCAGGAAATGTGCACACAAATGCAATTATTGCAGGCTTGAAAAGCTAAATGCTAATGTGTCTGCCACTGTCCTCAGCCTGGAAGCATTAAGGAGGAATGACATATGCCCATTAACCTATTGTTAGTAAACCTCCTGACACAAGAGCAGTAAAGTGAAAAAGCTGAAATACAACAAAGAAAATAGTGGCCTGCAAATAGATAGGGTGCTTAGTAGGCCACCGCATACATCTGGCTTTACTATAATGTGTTTTAGGCTGGCCAAATGTAGGGTCAAAAAGGTGCAGCTGAAGATTCAGAGTTGTCCCACTAGTAGACAAATCAAATGTACAACAGCAACATATACTTTGCCATCATTTTACATCCTAAAGGGTGACACGGTTTCTGATTGCCTGTGTTTGTCAGAGATAAAAGGTCTTCAGGGAATGATGATGATGATGATCATTGCCACCAATATAAAAGAATATTTTTAGATATACAGTATCTCACAAAAGGGAGTACACCCCTCACATTTTTGTAAATATTTTATTGTATCTTTTCATGTGACAACATTGAAGAAATTACACTTTGCTACAATTTAAAGTACTGAGTATACAGCTTGTATAACAGTAACTGTACTGTCCTCTCAAAATAACTCAACACACAGCCATTAATGGCTAAGCCGCTGTCAACAAGAGTACATACCTAAGTGAAAATGTACAAATTGGGCCCTATTAGTAATTTTCCCTCCCCAGTGTCATGTGACTTATTAGTGTTATAAGGTCTCAGGTGTGAATGGGGAGCAGGTGTGTTAAATTTGGCGTTATCGCTCTCACTCTCTCATACTGGTCACTGGAAGTTCAACATGGCACCTCATGGTAAATAACTGAGGATCTGAAAAAAATAATAGTTGCTCTACATAAAGACGACCTAGGCTATAAGAAGATTGCCAAGACCCTGAAACGGAGTTGCAGCACGGTGGCCAACAGGCTTCGCCATGGTTGACCAAAGGCGTTGAGTGCATGTGCTCAGTGTCATATGCAGAGGTGGACTTTGGGAAATAGAAGTATGAGTGCTGCCAGCATTGCTGCAGAGGTTGAAGGGGTATGGGATCAGTCTGTCAGTGCTCAGACCATACGCCGCACACTGCATCAAATTGGTCTGCATGGCTGTTGTCCCAGAAGGAAGCCTCTTGCACAAGAAAGCCCGCAAACCGTTTGCTGAAGACAAGCAGACTAGGGACATGGATTACTGGAACCATGTCCTGTGATCTGATGAGACAAAGATAAACTTATTTGGCTCAGATTGTGTCAAGCATGTATGGCGGCAACCTGGTGAGGAGTACAAAGACAAGTGTGTCTTGACTACAGTCAAGCATGGTGGTGGGAGTGTCATGGTCTGGGGCTGCACGAGTGCTGCCGGCACTGGGGAGCTACAGTTCATTGAGGGAACCATTAATGCCAACATGTACTGTGACATACTGAAGCAAAGAATGATCCCCTCCCTTCAGAGATTAGGCCGCAGGGCAGTATTCCAACATGATAACTACACCAAACACACCTCCAAGACAACCATGGCCTTGCTAAAGAAGCTGAGGGTAAAGGTGATGGACTGGCCAAGCATGTCTCCAGACCTAAGCCCTGATGAGCATCTGTGGAGCATCCTCAAATGGAAGGTGGAGGAGTGCAAGGTCTCTAACATCCACCAGCTCTGTGATGTACTCACTTTTGTTGCCAGCAGTTTAGACATTAATGGCTGTGTATTGAGTTATTTTGAGGGGACAGAAAATTTACACTGTTATACAAGCTGTACACTCACAACTTTACATTGTAGCAAAGTGTCATTTCTTCAGTGTTGTCATATGAAAGGATGTAATGAAACATTTACAAAAATGTGTGGGTGTACTTACTTTTGTGAGATACTGTATTTATTTGTAGCAGTTATTTTTGCACCTAGATTGTTACAGCGGTCATCCCCGTTTTGTCAAATCTCAAGTCTTATTGTACAAAAACGTTCTGTACTTGGCCTTAATAAGCAGCAACCCCTTTCACATGGACGTCCCAGTCAGACTTGTCTTTCAAGTGGTTGTAAAGTCAGAAGGTTTTTTATCTTAATGCATTCTATGCATTAAAATAAAAAGGCTTCTTTGCGCAACAGCCCCCCTAATACTTACCTGAGGTCTCTCTACCGCCAGCAATGTTGTAGGAATGTCTGGGACTCCTCTCTTCATTGGCTGAGACAGCAGCGTGGTGCCATTGGCTCCCGCTGCTGTCAAAGTCAGTTAGCCAATGAGAATAGAAAGGGGACGGGGCCAGGATGCAGCTCCGTGTCTGAATGGACACATGGAGATGTGACTTGGCTCTGGTGCCCCCATAGCAAGCTGCTTGCTGTGGGGGCACTGAACAGGGAGGGGCCAGGATCACAGAAGAGGCACCCGAGAAGAGGAGGATTGGGGCTGCTCTGTGCAAATCCACCACACAGGGCAGGTAAGTATAACATGTTTGTTATTTTTAATTAAAAGAAAAAACAGGCTTTACAATTACTTTCAGTTTTTCAGGAAAATCTGAAGGAGGCTTAATCTTAAAGTATAACTAAAGGCAAAACTTTTTTTTTTATAGTTTTGGATAGAGTGGAGAGGCATTAGAGTCCCTGTCAATTTCTATTACTGTCTGTGACCCTGCTAAGGAGATTCACCCTCTCTATGTGTCCTGTTTACCATTATCATTGAATGTGAAAGTAAAAAGAAAACCCCAAATTTTGGGTTGTCCCCAGAAAAGTAATAGATGGGAAATCTTCCAATGGGGACACTAGTTCTGGTGACCTCCCCATTAAATTCCTTCAATTTGCAGGGATTTCTTCTCACTTCCTGTTTGGCTATGGAACAGGAAGTAAAGGGAAAGCTCCGCAATGGGACAGAGATGGTGAAAAAAAAAAAATTTGACAGTGGTTATAACCTTCCCTTACTCAATCCAAAATGAAAAAAATGTTTGCCCATAGTTCTACTTTAAGCCTAGTACACATGGGCCGAATGTCAGATGACATTCGCCCTGTGTGTACTGACAGAAGCCAGCCGTTTGGCCGGGTTCTGTGGATGGGGCATGACCGAAAAAGGTCTGCCAACCAGCTCCCAGTCAGTGCTCTCAGCCAATGTCAGAACACAACAGTACAGCAGGAGAGATCGCTGTACTAACATTGGATTGCTAGTACAGCGGCTCCTCCTGAGCTGACCATTTTTATCTGTTCAGTCCTGTTGGGTTGAGCGAAAAAAAAAAAAAAACTACTAGTGTGTACAGGGCTCTAGTCTATGGGCAGATGGATGTAAACAAACTTGCGTCCTTTTACATCCAGGTCGATCTAAGTCTGAAAAGAAAAGAAAAGGATCGCATCCATTTACATCCCATTACCTCCTAGACAGTCTAAGCCTGAAGAAAAAAAAAAACAAAAAAAAAAAAAACCGAAAAGGTCTTTTTCCATTTTTTCTCAGACTTGAAGT